>BSBK01009612.1:0-167500 GCA_027943335.1 Chamaecyparis obtusa | reverse complement strand
AAAAAGAGGTGTTACAGGTTTGCATCACACATGCTTAAGGAAAAATTTTCTAATACAACTGAAGAGAGTAATTAATATGGAAAATTAATCAAATGTAAGCAACACATGGCATTAATTTTCATATTTTGATCAAAGGCTACTTTTGCAGGAACCACCCACCAATCCTAGAAAGGAAATAGAGCCTGTATACCCATATTTGTTTCTGATACCCATTTTGGAAGGAACTAAAAAATTATTCAAATTAAACAAGTATGAACTGTAAGAGACTAAGAAAGAGGGCAAGGTGTTACCTCACTAAGATGATAGTAATAATGAGACAAAGAAACATGAAGACTAAATCCAAGGAGACTAGATCTGAACGTCTGGGTTCGATCAATTTCAAAAATTGGTTTTCCTTCATAGCACTGTCAAGTCAACATCATGAGCATTATTTTGTGTCTAGAGTGTCATCAATGTTTTTAAATGTAGAATGAAATGGTTGTAAGTATGCATTTCTACCACATGCAAATGATTTTAAGATACAGACCTATGTAATCCAATCTCCCAAGGAATAGACATCACCACTTATCTCCATCTTTGCCAAAATAGGATTTGTCTTCTAGGCCTCTTCATATGCAGTCCAATTATGCACAGGAGCATATTTGACAATCTCATAGAGGGTCCATCCCTGAAAAAAAAAGCACCATTTTAGTTTGAATATTGAATATATACCAATATAATGATGAAAGAAAAGTAGAAAATCATACGCTCTCTGATTTTGAGGTATAGAACAACAAATATAAGTTGAAAAGCCAATTAAAAATATAAGAGACAAATCAAACTTTAGGAAAGTACAAAAAAGAAAAGCAAGATAAGTTCTTATCAGACCACTAAAAAGCTTTTAGTATTTTAGATAAGACATCATAGATATTTATTTCATTTTTTTCATGAAGTATATGCATGATGGTATATTGATTTATTATCATTTCCTTATATTATTGTATAAAGTATCTCTATTAAATGACTTTTGTCTTTTCTTCCACAAGTCGTTCTTACAAATAGATAGTAAAGAGGTATGACATACTACTCCACATCTCAAATTGCTTCTCCACCTTCTCCATCACCAATTGAGGTAGGTTAACAACAATTTCCCTCACATCATTTCTTCTCATTGCCTCATCATACTTTTCCCCAAGTGCACCAAGGACTGCAAAGAAACAAGATAAACAAATCACAAGCATATAGCGATGTTAGAATAGTTAGTAAAATGGTCATAAATTATGTTCTTATAGTAAAATAATACTTTGACATAAGAAAAAACCTACAAAATATTAAAACATGACATTGTGCTTTAAAAGCTAAAAAGGTACTCTTATACACTAGGTTTGTGCCTTTGTCTCAAGCTCTCTTGGTCTTGATAACTTAGTATAACATGGGAATCATCTCTAGATTGTGGGACCTTTGCTAACTAAGATGAGACCTCCAGGTTCTAGG
Source organism: Chamaecyparis obtusa (assembly GCA_027943335.1). Lineage (NCBI taxonomy): Eukaryota > Viridiplantae > Streptophyta > Pinopsida > Cupressales > Cupressaceae > Chamaecyparis > Chamaecyparis obtusa. The sequence continues at coordinate 166,027 of BSBK01009612.1, read as the reverse complement.
CTGGTTCCTCTTGGATAATCACCTTAATTTGCTTCCTGCCATGAAAGTAAAACTTTTGTAGGGAAAGTGATAGAAGGAATCTTTATAAGGGAAATGACTTGAAAGAAAACTACCTACTAGGTGATGCACTGAAATTAGGGTTTAGATCTCAGTATGTAGGAATGAGACCAATGGAGAAATCAAGTCTAATAAGTCACAACTCACTAGATAGGCTTGCATAAGTGTTTCATAGGAGGGTCTGAACAAAAGACACAACTTATGACCTGCAAGCAAACATCCTTTTCTACAACTAGGTGTAGGAATGAGACAAGACTTATAGGGGTTGTAGTATACCCACAAAACATCTAAATCAAATCAGACATAGTAACACACAAAATCACAAAAAATGGGAGGGACTAAGAACCCCAATCTCCATTAATAGCATTCATAAACTTCAATCTGATAAGAGATAATCAAGACAGTAAAGATAGGGATAGAACAAATATCACAAGTACCTAAAGAATGCCTTGATCGTCAATGGGAGATTACAAAGAGTAGAAGAAATAGAGGGTAGAACAAATACCACAGATGGCTTTCTAAGAAAAGATGACTTCCTTGAAAAAGTGGGCTTCTCTCCTTTACAAAAATGAACCTCTTGAGCACTAAGGCTCCACAAAATAGTATATACTATTAGGCCAATTTTTTGTCATAGCAAAAATCTTGTGAAATTGGCCTGTTCCATGCAATGTGTTTGTCAAATGTCCTACCTTGTGCTCTTTATTGTTGTCACGTTGCTTCAGTGCAAACTACATCTCCTAAATCACCGAACCCAAAAACATATTCAAATTCTAAAGCTTGCTGGAAATATTTTAAAATTTTCCACAGTGTCAAAAACCCACAGTGTTTCTAAAAGTCCATGATTTTTTTGGTCTGTGTGTTTTTGGCCTTCATTATTTTCAGCCCTATGCTTCCCGCTTTTGTGCGCTTATCCTTTAGGGTCGAAAACCTTGTGTGTTTTCCATCTCGCAGTTTCTTATTTGTTGGTTGTTCCCTAGCTGTGCAAGTGCAATGGGTGGTGGGCCTGAGTTTTCAAGGGCTCTTCCTGATTGGCTATCACATGGCCACATGTTAGAATTTTCTGACATGTGATCATGCGACCACCTGCCACCTGTCTGCATGGTCCTAGCTTTTTGCATTTTTGGCTGTCTGGCGGTTACTTCTCATTCAATGACCTGGAAACTAGCAATTATCTTTGATCTCTTGATTCTGGCAGTTAAGCGGCTAGCATCTCATGACCAAGCAACTATGTAGTCACATGATCATTTCATTCCAAGTGGTTACCGACTTAAAATCTGGCTACTTGGCTAGTAGTTAATTTCCTGTAGTCACGTGATCATGGAATGGTGGACCTGGGTCTTCATGCTGTCAAAGGTGGTGATGTGGCATCTTTCAATTGGTCCATGTAGTGATGGTCAGATGTCTCAGCAAGCCTTGTGTTAATGATTTCAATCTATGGTCAGTGTGCAATCACAAGGAATATTCTTTCCCCTTGCAATCATGCTCCCACCATTTGATTTGATGCCGACGGGTTTGTTTGCAGTGGGCCCGGGTGATTCAGCGGAGAGGATGGCATGGTAGATCTAGTGGTTGGTGCATGATCTCATGGGAGGTGTCAGACCCCTTGCAATCATGTGCTCACCATTCAATTTTGAAGGCTTGTAAAAGTGGGTCCTGTGGCAGCAGTGACTCGGCAGTTGCAGCGAGTGACAGTGTGCCATGTGATGTGTGGCGAGTCCAGGTCTAAGGCATGGTGATAGGTGGCATTAGGCATCGTGGTAGTAGATTTAATGGTGGGGTCTGAGGTCTGGCAGTTCTGATAAATTCCTTCTTGTTGTGTGTTTGCGAGATTCAACTGCAGTTAATCCTTTCATTCCATGACTGAGATTTTGCCTTGTCGCCAGTTCACGGAATGAAACCTAAAGTGCTTGATGGGTTAAGATCTGAAGCCTAGGAAGATGAGATCTACGGTTGGGACTTATTGCTGATCTCTAATCAAATCAGGACCACCAATGTGCTACTAGAGCTAAGACTTAGCTGTTGGAGTTTGAATTTGAATCTCAAAGATGTTTCCAGCGACTAGGAAGGACTAAAATTGATAACAAAAAGGGCCAGAGTTGGTGAAATTGATCTGCTCCTCCTTGTCAGTGTGGTCCAGGGTGCCATGAGTGTTTGTGGGGATTTGTACCATGTATGGATTGATGTGGAATGGCTCGAGGGGTGATTTTAGGGTGGTTGTTTTGACCTTGCTCTCTTGGTAGATTTTTGATCTTCTATGCTCTATTCTGAGAATTGTCATTATTAGAGATCTTCTTCAATCTATTTCTCTCAGATTGCTTGGTTTCCTACCCCTGTAATAAATTCTAATGTATTCTTTAGGTTGGTTGGGTAGTTGAAACCCTAGCCCTAGTTGTCTGTAGCTTGTTGCATTCTCTCTGAGAATTCCAAAGTAGCTAGTGGTATAAATTGTAGGTGGTTCAGTTTTGTATGGGTTCCTTCTTCTGCATATTTTTTGCGGAGAATTAGTTCCAAGTGAAGGGTCCTTTTCCTATAGATTTCTCCTTTTCTCTGCATATAGAGTGTTCTTCTCTCCTTGCTAGTTCTGAGAATATTATGCATATTGGAATTGATTTGTCTTATGTATGAGAATTTAATACATTCTTACTATTACCAAGCTATCTCCATTTGAAATTTTGAATCATTAACCATACATCAAGGGTGTTTGATTTTTCTATTTGCATTGCCTAAGTGTTTGTAAGTGGAGTTGTCTTCACAAAGATAATTGTTTTAGAGTTAGTGTTCATGTATGTATGAGCTCAGGTGTCAAGGATATTTCATGCTTGTCTTCCAGTGGATGCTGGTCAATGTATTATCTATTTATAGGTCTCTTCTAAGGGGAGGGTTAAAATCCTTTGATGGATAATAACTTTCTTGAATGCATATGTGGGTGTTAAGTTGAGGTTTGGTCATGGTGTGTGATTGATGTCAGGCATCAACACATTGAGCATATTGTGTTTTTTTTTCATAGCTATCTCTTGTAGTAGGGTATTTGACTCTATGGCCCATTGGACAAGGCACTGGTCTATCAAAGACTTAGGGTATCTCAGGGGTCCCTTCAAACTCATCTTTAAAATCATTTGCTTTTAGTTCCACCCTTTCCCTTTCATGTTGTTAGAATAGGTTTCTAGCTTTCAGTCTCATTTCATGCAAGTAGGGCTATTGCATGAGACTTTCTATCATTGGGGTACATGATACCTATAGGAGATTGACTGCTATTCCACATTAATCTGTCTGCAGGCCTTTGGTTTGTTATGAGGTGTCTTGAATGTGCAGATAAGGCAATACCTACTTGAGTGAATGTAGAGCTCAAAGAAAAAGGAGGATTTCTCTATATCCTCATCAATTGGTTTGTTTTCCTTATCAAGCTTGAGTGCCTAACCTATGTTTCAAGCCCAACCATTTTATTCAAGTTTGGCCCTGCAAGGAGAAGAACTGACAAAATGGTGACTCTGTTGGGGAGAACATAGAGAAAACCTATTAAGGAGCTCTGGTTATGGTTACAAATTTTGTAGTATCATATCTTTTGACCAAATTGGTTTGGCCCATCCAAGTCACTAATAAGATGGTGACTCTACTGGGGAAGAGGTAAAAGATAGCAAGCTTCCTTTCTTGGCTGGATCATCCCAGGGTCCTGGTTGAAGTTACAGTGTCAAATGAACAAAATACATTTGTAATATTTTCTCACTAAGTTTTGAGTGGTGACTCTGAGTCTCTATTTGGTCAGTGTTTTATAACAAGTGTGATATATTTGTAGTCCTAACAAGCAATTATCCTGTGAGGTTGTCTTGTGATTGTTGGTTTTGAAGAAGGTTCAGAGTTGAAGAGGTTCTCAGCTGATTTAGATTTGTCCTTTGCAAGGAGGTGGCAGCTCTACCAAGATTTGAAAAGTGATTTAGAGGAGACTTCATATCATTATTTTGCAGCATTCACAACATCTCCAGGTAATCCTATTTCACTAAGCAAGAACAGTCCCTAATTAGGTGATCAAGTCACTATTGAAAAGGGAAGTCAATCTTGAAGGTTTGATCATATTTCTGGATAAAAGTTTTAGTTTTGTAATGAGTATCAGAAATATGTTGAGGTTTAAAGAGTCATTGGTTGCATGGGTTTGAATAAAAGTATTGTCATGAGAACAAGCTGTATTATTTTGTCAATACCTTAAAATGGAGTTTCTAGCTTTAATAGATCAAGATGATGTTTCTAGGTCTAGGTGTTATCAGTCAAACCTTAGAAATGTTGATAGAGAAAGAGACATTTATCTAATAAGTCAAAAAATCCAACAGACTTGTACAAAGATTTTAAGATGTACAATAGGGGAATGGAAGGAAGAGTCATCCCACTCATACTATAAGAAATTTCTTATAGCTTGTGATGAACTTCTTATGGGTATTGAGCTTCAAGATTTCCAGTATACTGAAATGTTTTTAGTGCTTAGTATGTCTGAATTAGTTGGTTGGACTACCTCTATTAGAAATCAAGTATTACAAAAAGTTAAGAAATGGATGGATTCATTTAAGAATGATGAATCTTTTGATGCTGGTGCTGATGATGGAACTTGTGATTATCAAGAGACAGAAGATGAATCTGTACGTATGAGTTCTTGCAGTGATGACTTGACACAAAAATTTTCAGCCCCTGTCTCAGATGAGGAAGATATTTTCAGCATTTGCAGTGAAGCAAATGAGATAGAGTGTGAAGTCTAGTATCTGCTAAGTAGTGAACAAATTTTAGAGCTTTTGGATGCAGAGTTTCAAAGATGCACTCCCGAGTATGTTTCTGAGATCCCATGCCTAGTGGATATTATTTTTGATGAAGAAAAAATGAGTGATGACATGGTGTGTGAAACTTCTACTGAGGTCCTTTCTCCCATTTTTGATATGCAAGTGGATGGTACACATTATTGCAGTAAATTTGATAATGTCAGTGATGATAAGTATGATGATATGTGTACCAGTGTGGATTCAATTTTTCAACAGCCTAATGTCTGTGGTTCTTCTTTATATTTTGATGCTGGAGAATGTGGCAATTTTGAAGGAGTTTTCTTAGATTTGCAAATGACTGATGAGTCATTCACTGATAGTGCTTGTTCCTTTCTAGAAGATGCTAATGTGATTTTTGATCAGCAAGTTGCTACCATTTTTATGCAGTCAGATTTCAGTCTTGAGAAGTTTTATATTAGTTTGCAGAGCAGGGAGATAGAAAGTGTTTATTATTCATTGCAAACTAATGGTAAAAATGTTGATGCTTCTAGTTATGGTGTTGAGTTGCAGTGTTTCCTTTTTCAGCATGGCGGTGAAAGTAAAGAGTGAGATTTTTTTGTCACAAAATGGTCAACATCTATGGCAATCTGATGTCTTTATCTTGCCAGATGATGGTGAGTATGGTGATCATTTTTTATATAATGTGCTGAATGTGGATCATAGTGTTTTTGGCAAGATGGATGAGAAATGTATTTTCAGCTTTCCTTTGCTAACTGGAGATGAAAATTACTTGTTTGATAAAGGAAAGACCTGGTCAAAAGTTTTGGGGCCCTGAGCCTTTTGTGAATATTGTAAATTTCTATATATAAGTTGCTTTCCCCTACCCTATTTTTCCTTGGTCTGTCAGTTTTTGGTCCTATTGCTTGGTCATGCCCTGCTTGTTCCTTGCTCTCTACAATTTTTTCCTATGGGTGGTCTACTCTCCCAAAAATCCTGAATTCTCGCATGGGCATAATTTACCCATCATCCCTAGACAGAGCCACTGTTAGGCCAATTTTCTATCATACCAAAAATCTTGTGAAATTGGCCTGTTCCATGCAATGTGTTTGTCAAATATCCTACCTTGTGCTCTTTATTGTTGTCACCTTTCTTAAGTCCAAACTGCATCTCCTAAATCGCCGAACCCAAAAAGATATTCAAATTCTAAAGCCTGTTGGAAATATTTCAAAATTTGCCATAGTGTTGAAAACCCACAATGTTTCTGAAAGTCCATGATTTTTTCGGTCTATATGTTTTCAGCCTTCATTGTCTTCAACCCTATGCTTCTTGCTTTTGTGCACTTATCCTTTAGTGTCGAAAACCCTGTGTGTTTTCAACCTCATAGTTTCTTGTTTGTTGGTTGTTCCCTAACTATGCAAGTGCGATGGGTGGTGGGCTTGGGTTTTCAAGGGCTCTTCCTGATTGGCTATCGCATGGCCGCATGTTAGAATTTTTTGACATGCAATCATGCGACCACCTACCACCTGTCCGCATGGTCCTAGCATTTTGCATTTGTTGGCTGTCTGGCAGTTACTTCTCATTTGGTGACTTGGTGACTAGTAGTTATCTTTGATCTCTTGATTCTGGCAGTTAAGCGGCTGGCATCTCATGGCCTAGCTTAAAATCTAGTGACTTGGTTGGTGGTTAATTTCCCATATTCACGTGATCGCAGAATGGTGGACTTGGGTCTTCATGCTGTCAGAGGTGGTGATGTGGCATCTTCTGATTGGTCCATGTGGTGATAGTTAGATGTGTCAGTGGGGCATGTGTTAATAATTTCAATCTACAGTTAGCATGCGATCACAAGGAATATTCTATCCCCTTCCAATCATGCGCCCACCATCTGATTTGATGCTGACGGGTTTGTTTGCAGTGGGCCCGGGTGATTCAGCGGAGAGGATGGCATGGCAGATCTAGTGGTTGGCACATGATCTCATGGTAGGTGTCAGACCCCTTGTGATCATGTACTCACCATTTGATTTTGAAATCTTGTAAAAGTGGGTCCTGTGGTAGCGGTGACTCAGCAGTTGCAGCGAGTGATGGTGTGCCATGTGGCTTGTGGTGGGTCCAAGTCTAAGGCATGGTGATAGGTGGCATCAAGTGTCATGGTTTTGGATTTAATGGTGGGGTCTGAGGTCTGGTGATGCTGATAAATTCCTTCTTGTCATCTGTTCATGGGATTCAACTATTGTTAGGCCTTTCATTCCATGACTGAGATTTTGCCTTGTCGCTAGTTCACAGAATGAAACTCGAGGTTCTTGATGGGTTAAGATCTGAAGCCTGGGAAGATGAGGTCTATGGTTGGGACTTATTACCAATCTTTGATCAAATTAGGACAGCCGATCTGCTACTGGTGCCAAGACTTAGCCATTGGAGTTTGAATTTGAATCTCAGAGATGTTTCCAGTGACCAGGAAGGACTAAAATTGATGACAAAAAGGTCTAGAGTTGGTGAAATTGATCTGCTCCTCCTTGCCAGTGTGGTCCAGGGTGCCATGAGTGTTTGCAGGGATCTGTACCATGTATGGATTGATGTGGAATGGCTCGAGGTGTGATTTTAGGGTGGTTGTTTTGACCTTGCTCTCTTGGCAGATTTGTGATCTTCTATGCTCTGTTCTGAGAATTGTCATTATTGGAGATCTTCGATTTGTTTCTCTGAGATTGCTTGGTTTCCTACCCCTGTAATAAATTTTGATTTATTCTTTGGGTTGGTTGGGTAGTTGAAACCCTAGCCCTAGCTATTTGTAGCTTGTTGCAGCTAGTGGTATAAATTGCAGGGGGTTTGATTTTGTATGGGTTCCTTCTTCTGCATATTTTTTGAGGAGAATTGGTTCCAAGTGAAGGGTCTTTTTCCTGTAGATTTCTCCTTTTCTTTGCATATAGAGTGTTCTTCTCTCCTTGCTAGTTCTGAGAATATAATGCATATTGGAATTGATTTGTCTTATGTATGAGAATTTAATACATTCTTACTATTACCAAGCTATCTCCATTTGAAATTTTGAATCATTAATCATACATCAAGGGTGTTTGATTTTTCTATTTACATTACCTAAGTGTTTGCAAGTGGAGTTGTCTTCATAGAAATAACTAGTTTAGAGTTAGTGTTCATGTATGTATGAGCTAAGGTGTCAAGGATATTTCATACTTGTCTTCCAGTGGATGTTGGTCAATGTATTATCTATTTATAGGTCTCTTCTAAGGGGAGGGTTAAAATCCTTTGATGGATAATAACATGCTTGAATGCATAGGTGGGTGTTAAGTTGAGGTTTGGTCATGGTGTGTGATTGATGTCAAGCATCAACACATTGAGCATATTGTGTTCTTGTTGCATAGCTGTCTCTTGTAGTAGGGTATTTGACTTTGTGGCCCATTGGACAAGGCACTAGTCTATCAGAGACTTAGGGTATCTCAGGGCTCCCTTCAAACTCATCTTTAAAATCATTTCCTTTCAGTTCCACCCTTTCTCTTTCATGTTGTTAGGATAGGTTTCTAACTTTAAATCTCATTCCATGCAAGTAGGGCTATTGCATGAAACTTTCTATCATTGGGGTACAGGATACCTATAGGAGATTGACTACTATTGCACATTAATATATCTATAGGCCTTTGGTTTGTCATGAGGTGTCTTGAATGTGCAGATAAGGCAATACCCACCTAAGTGAATGTTGAGCTCAAAGAAGGAGGATTTCTCTCTATCCTCATCAATTGGTTTGTTTTCCTTGTCAAGCTTGAGTGCCTAACCTGTGTTTCAAGCCCAACCATTTGATTCAAGTTTGGTCCTACAAGGAGAAGAACCAACATATACAACACTCACTACCCATAGGCAAGAGTCCAAAATTGACCTAACCAGAGTTACAAATTCTTACAATATAATAATAAACCCTAAAGTACAAGATAACATCGAATTCACTGAGAACACCTAGAAATCAGATCATATCTTCTTTTGCATGTATCCATCTTGTACTGAGCTCACCTGTAGACACAACAACCTTGACTCAACTACCCACCTACAACTCCACTAAGCCATCAAGGCTTCAAATCTGATCCCATAGATATTTCTATTTTCAATAATTAGCCTACAAAAGGTGGTGGCAACCCATTGAGCATTTCACATGACATGGTACCCTAAAAAATCCATGGCCTTGATGATGAGATCATTCATCATCATCTTCCATCCATCAACCATCTCTATCCTAAATAAATCAATTCCAGCTACCAAAATATCATGCATGACTGTCAAAATGCAAAACCCTAGCAGGAAACTAGTGAAAAAATTCAAATTTGAATGTTAATGGCTAGTAGGGCCTCAAGTTAAAATGCAACCATCAATGAAAGATCCTTCTTGGCAAATGAACAGCCTAGATGCACCCTTTAAAACAACTTAAAATCCTTTCTGACAAGTCAACCACCACTGTGGTAGTCAACAACCAATCAAACTGCACCATTTCAGATACATGTTGCAACCTTCCGACATCGGACCTACCGCTTGAGATACCAATATAATGTCGGGTGCATGATCTAGAGCCCCAAAATATTCCTTATGCTTTTATGTCAGCCACTAGATCCTTACCTTTCTAAGACCCCACTGACACATCAGTCCACCTTGAAATCCTCATCATCATTTGGCAGCCAATCAAAAGCATGCATGTTAGCAATATGCAGCACTGGGACCACTTGACAAATCTGAACACTTTGGCAAATCTGATGGCTGGCACAAGATCTCATACTCTGACACAAACCTTTGCAAAGATATGCCCACCATCGATCTTCAACTTTATGACATCCTTGTAGGTCCTCTGACATGGTCCCAGTGTAGCATCCAGGTCATTACTATGTGGACCAATCATATTCAAGAAAGTCAGTACATAAGTACCCACTGAAGGAAGTTCTAACACCAACCAAGATCAGCAGTTGTCATAAGATCGCAAGCCCTGACACAAACCCTTGTGAAGATATGATGGTTGTTGATCTTATGTAGATGTCAGAGCCTCCTGACCACTAAAAGGGCCTAGCCCCACTGACAACCAATCTAACTCAATGCACACCAACCAATCAGAAGCTATCGAATTAGATGAGGTGGCGTCAGTCCCACTTACACACTGAAGCACTACAGATATGGAAGATCTAATGGTCATCCTAATATCTCAAGCTCTGACACTAGCCTATGTGAAGATATGCCAAATGTTGGATCCTTCTAACCAAGACCCCACTAAAGTGATCGTCAGACCTCCACGTGAATATGCGACTGAAGAAAAGCTAACTGTCACTAGGTCACAAGAAGTTAAATGGCGATTGGGAAATACTTGGCAATTATGAGAATTGATGTATTCGCTAAGTCACTGAATAAAAAGAGGATCATCAGAAAGAAATAGAGAGCTGGTGACTAGGCAAATAGGAAATTAGCGCACATGGGAAATGTAAACCTTTAGTGGCTAAAAAAGGTAATGAAGAATTACAGCAGGCCAAAGGGTTTTGAGGATTTTAAAATGTTCCCAACACAACGACTAGTTTTATGAATATTTTGACCTGCAGACCAGGGACTTGAAATAATTGTAGAGGCCAGGAAACAAAACATGAGGTCATGAAACCTTCAGAGATGCTCAGTAGGAGTAAAACAGAGACTTTAGAATAGATTTTAGCCAAATTTGCATGGATATGAAAATTAGGGTAACATTTTGGTGATTTCTGCTAGATGTCAACTCGCTAGACATGGAAAACCAGTGGCCTTGACAATTCAATGGGCATGGGGTCTTTTTGAACACAAAACTTTGATGGAGAGGCAAAAACTAAAAAGAGGGACAAAACTTGTACATGAGCACTTCTTGGAAAGTAGGAAACTGACCTAGAAAATAGGGAAAGAAAATAGGAAACACATATTTACAAAATTTACAAGAACACTTACAAAGAGGGATTAACCTCAAAGCAAGGCTTCAAGTGGAAACCATTCACTGGGATTGGCAGTGCATCTCCTTCAAGAGTGGAAAGCTGAAAAGCATTAGATCCTCTACACTCTGTTATAACAAATGGTCCACCCCAAAAAGAATCAAACTTCGTGTGCTTGCCAGGTCTGGATCTTAACTCATCCCATTTGAGGACAACATCTCCTACCTTGAAATTCCTTATCCTGGCTCTTTTGTCAAAACTCTTCTTTGTTTGACTTTGATGGAATTCCATATCTTGCATTGACTTATCTCTGATTTCTTCTAACTCCATCAATTGAGCATACCTTACCTGCAAAGGATCACTTTCTTCAAACAAGGCATATTGAGTAGCCAAGTCCAAAGCTAGTAATTCAACTGAGATAGATAACTTAGCCTCTCTGCCATACACCAACATGTATGGGGAATTACCAATGATTTTCTTTGGGGTAATTCTATCTAACCACAAGGTAGACTTGAGCTTTGCATGCCAATCTCTCTGATTGTCTTGCAGAGTCTTCTTAATTATCCTGATCAAGTTCTTGTTGGTTGATTCTGCTAAGCCATTGCCTTGGGGGTAATAATTTGAACTAGTATTCAGATAGATTCCATTCTTGGCTGCCCACTCTGAGACTTTGAGGCCTGTGAATGCTAAGGCATTATCTAAGATGATGGAATCAGGAGTGCCAAACCTATGAATTAAATCATCATAAAAGCTTAGGACAACACTCTCATTGGCTTCTTTCAATGCAATTGCTTCTATCCATCTAGTGAAGTAATTAGTTGCAGTAATTATCCATTTATGGCCTACACTAGATGGAGGATTGATCATTCCTATGAAATCTATGCCCCATTTCATGAAGGGCTGCTCTGTTCTGACTGGTTGGAGGGGTAAGGCTGCAAGCCTTTCTTTTCCTACAAATATAGCACATTTGATACATTTCCTTACATAATCATGACTATGCTTAAACATAGATGGCCAATAGTATCCAACCCTCATGATTTTATAAGCAGTAGTCCTAGGAGAAAAGTGACCTCCAAAAGGTCCATCATGAAATTCAAATAGGACATCAACTATCTTTTTTGAATCTATGCATCTTAAAAGGACACCACTGTGATCCTTTCTAAAAAGAACATCATTTACCAGCACAAAAGGAACATATTGCAATCTATAATACCTTCTTTTTGCTAAATCCAAACCTGCAAGATATTTTCCCATCTTCAAGTAATTGATCATATTAGGCAACCAACTTGTTGCCTTGGTTTGTTCTTCAGTAGGATGCACCACCAAAGATGCATCCATTTGCTATGATTTCTTTGAACTTTCATCCCTTGCCAAATGTTCACAAAGACCTCTTCCTCTAACTAGCTCGGTAGTCTGAATATCAATGTCATACTCCATCACCTTGGTGATCCAACCAACTCTTTTCTCATTTAGGTCCTTGGAAAGCAAAAAATCTTTGACACTTGGATGAGTAACTTTTAAATGTACCTTGTTGTGGGTCAATAAATATCTAAAATTTTTGAGGCTCTTTACCATAGCAAGCACATGTTTCTCTACAAAAGAGTACATCTATTCATATTCTTCTAAACCTTTTCTAAAGAAAGCAATAGGCTACTCTAATCCATCTAAATTTTCTTGAGTCAACATTGTAGATATAGCATCATGACCTCCATAAGCATAAAGGATAAAATCCTTACTGAAATTTGGGTTCAACAGGGTAGGAGCTTTTGTCAAAGCTTCTTTAATAGCTTAGAAGTTGGCTTTTCCTTCTTTACTCCAACTAAAAGCTAAACTCTTCTTTAACATAGCTATTAAAGGCTTAAGTAACTCTACAAAGTTAGGCAAGAATCTCCTAACAAAATTTATCTTTCCTATGAAAGATTGGAGACTTTTCTTATTATGTGGTAGGGGTAACTCTAGGATAGCTGCAATTCTCTCAAGATCCATTGTAATTCCTTCTTTGGATACTACATATCCTAACAATTTTCCTTCATGAACTACAAACACACATTTCTTGGGATTAAGAGATTTCCCAAATTCTCTACACCTTTCAAAAATCTTCCTCAGATGTTTGATGTGGTCTATTGTATGCTTTGAATAGATAGTTATGTCATCTAAGTAGACCAACACAAACTTCTACATTAGGCTCTTAAAGGCCATATCCATTGCCTTTTGAAATGTGGCACCTGCATTTGACAAACCAAAGGGCATCTTTTGATAAGCCATGGTTCCCCACTTGGTTGTAAATGCAATCTTGTATTGATCCTCTTCATTTACTAAGATTTGATTGTATCCTGAATAGCCATCCAATAATGAAAATCTCTCAGTTCCAGAGACACATTGTAAAATTTTTTCCATAGAGGGTAGTGGATGGTGGTCCCTTAATGAGGCCCTGTTAAGATCCCTGAAGTCAACACATAACCTCAGCTCCCCATTCTTCTTCCTGACATGAACAAGGTTGGAAACCCAACTAGTATACTTAATGGGGTAGATGATACCACTCTCTATCAATTTGAGCACTTCTCTATGCATAAGTGGCTCAAGCTTAGGATTAACAGGCCTTTGCTTTTGCCTCACTGGTTTGGCATTAGGTTCTAATTCAATAGTGTGCTGAGTAAGGGCAGGATCAAAACCTTTGAGATCTTCATATTGTCATGCAAAAACATCATTCAATTCTTTGAATAATTGAGTGTAGGTTTGTTTTTCCAATTTAGTGTTTACCTTTCTAAATTGTAAGCTCTTACCTGGTTCCAACTCTAGTTCAACACAATGTTTTTGTTGGACTACTAGGCCAGCTTTATTTTTCTTGACTTGATCATCCTTGTTGAAGATAGTCTCTAAGGTAACTAGACCTCTAGGCATCTTATTGGACTTGAGTTGTATTACTTGATCACCATAGTTTTGAGATAGTCTATCTTGATTGTGTTCTGAAAAAACATCTTCTTCAAACAAGAACTACACAATTTGTTCATCATTGTCAAACACTTGCCAATTGACATCATTATCAAGAATAGAGGGTTTGACAATAACTTTGATATGCTGTTGATCCACCTCTTTTGAAATGCTATTTGGGATGTCATATTAGGATCCAACAGTAGCTAATCTATCTACATTTTGATTTAACTTTCTAGGGATGGCAACAATATTGAAAGCATGGAAATCTTCAATTGCATCCCAAACTCTATGTTTGTATGCTTTCATGGTGTCATTTTTGGTTGCACTTATCCCTCTTACCTGGTTGACAACCAACTCACTATCACCATAAAATTTTAAGGCCTTGAGCCCTCTTCTTCTAGCCCATTCTAGTCCATTGACTAGACTTTCATATTCTACGGTGTTGCTGGTGCAGGAAAAATTGAATCTAAAGGTAGTATAATACCTTTCTCCTTTTGGGGACACCAGCATAGCACCACCACCAGAACCATATCTGCTTCTAGCTCCATCAAATTATAGTTCCCAGACCTGATTGTTCTGATCTTCTGAGTCAGCATCCTTGAAAAGGTTGGGCTCTATAGCATCATTTTCCTGTAACAAGTAGTTTCCCAAACCAGCGTTCCAAACAACATGATCTGATTCTCTTTCATCTAAGAAAATATCAGGGATATCTCCTATCTTAGTTCTTGTTTCACTAAAGGTTGAGAAATCACTATCATCAAATATAGGGCAGTTTACATTGATGACATTGGACACATATGGCTCTATATGATGTGTTGCTAATGGTTTTGATTTAATGGTGACCTTGGTCCCATACCTTGTATGAAATAACATGTGAGACCAATCAGAAGGTAGGTAGCCTCCTATCTTGCCTGTAAACTCCCTTGAAAGACATATAGAAAATAATGCAGGGAGATCTATGATATACATATCAAGGAGGATTGAAAAATTAGGACTAGCATGAAGGATTAGACTGGTATCCCTAGCCACACCTATAGTATTGACTGAGGATCCATCAAGTTGGGTAACCTTGTTTTGGAAGGGCTCATATTTTAGTCCTAACTGGTCAGCTACTTTCTTGGGCATTACAATGCTAGTAGCTCCACTATCTACCATACAATTATGTACTAAAGATTTTCCAATTATTAAAGATACATAAAAGGGAGGTGGCTTTGAATTCCTACCTTGTGTGTAATTTCCTTTAGAGTTGCTACTTGGAGCCTCCTTTTCTTGATCAGTGTTGACCAACACTGGCTTTGCAGCTTCTTTTGTAGGTTGAGGAGTTGTTGCTTCTGACATGGCCTTTTTCAAAATTTTAGGTTGTCCTAGAAGAGCCAAAGAGTCCCACATGGACATGGTGACATTCACCTTCTTCATGTTGTCTACAATATTATAAGGTGTCACAGTGTGTACTCTTTGTTGTATCTTTGGCATGATGGGCTCTACCTCTTTGGAATGCTGGCCTTCTTTGCTTGTAATGATAGGAGCCTCCTTAGGTGTGATGGGAGTAGCTTGCTATAGTGGCTCTATAGATGTAGTAGCTTTGGAGTTGGAATCCACTCTCTCCATGTCTTGAGCTCTTCTTTTTGCTCTTGTAAAGGCAACAAAAGCAACTTCATCATTAACTCCATTGAAGTTTGGTTGCTCCCAATTAAAGAGTGTAGTCTCACTTTCTTGTGACTTGTTGAGGGATTGATACACTAGATGAAGCCTCTGATTGAGCTTGTGAGGAATTTTGAACCATTAGAGCTTGGTTCATCCATCCATTTGAACACGTAGCCTAATTATGAGACTGACTGTAAGGGAAACACCATTCATTTTCCATGGCCATATTATTTTGACTAGGCACCATGTCCCTCACTGGATTTGCAGAACTAAGAGGTGCAGGGTTATATGGTTGGAATGGCCTTTGATTGAAATTTTGTCTTTGTCCTTCATAGCCTCCTTGGTACGGTGGCCTATTTTGTTGATAAGACTATCCTTGATTTTGATATTCCTGATTAGGACCTTGGCCTTGTGACTGAAATGGTGGTCTGATTCCTTGACCTTGTTTCTTCAAATTTGTGACCTCCTTGGTCAATGTCTGCAACAAGTTTGTCATTTCTTGCATACTAGTTTGCTGACTACTCTTTATTTCTTGCAACTCTTGAGAGAAACCTATTCTCATTTCTTGACCACTAGTACTAGCTTGGGGTGCCAATAAGGTGGGAATAGGGGTAAATGGGTGTACTTGGGTAGGTGAAATGGGTTGAAGGCTAGGAAAAATGGGCATTGGAGGCCTTCTAGCAATCATTCCTGCTTGGATTAAATAATTTTGAGCCCCGACAGCTATGTCAAAAGCTTGGGGTAGAGAAGTACCACCCATAGACTGGATCATGATAGAAATTTGACCATTTAGGCTTTGTAAATAGTAAAGGAAGGCATGGTCAGCTAATGGTCTCGCTGAGACTGGGATTCTATTCCATATTTTAAGGAATCTACTATTATAATCTGTCATTTTCTCTTTAGGGTCTCTCTTAATAGTTGTTAACTACTCAACTAGAGACAAGTTATCTGATTTATCCTCAAAATGCTTACTTAATGCATCCCCTAACTCATCCCAAGAAGTAATAGAACCAACAGTTAGAGTTCTAAACCATTCTAGAGCCTTACCTTTTAAAGAGGCTGCTAATAACTTTGTGGCCACATCTTCTTGACTAATGTTGTGTATGCTACAAATGGTGGTCACATCTCTTATGTGGTCAAAAGTAGTTGTCTGCCCCTCACCTATGAAATCAGGTATAATCTTAAGTGCCACCAAGGGCACATCATGATGTTGAGAAAAGGCCAATGGGCTACCTTGGTTAAATGGTGCAAAAGCAAACTGTCTAGCCATTGTAGGAGTTGGAATCTAAAGATTGACAACTATATGAGTTGTATTTGTTGCTAGATTGGAATCTTCCTCTAGATCTTTGGTTAGAGATCTCCCTCTTCTTCTGGAATGAAAGGGAAAAGGTATCCTTTCTAAAGTATCAGGAGGTTTAGATTGAACTCTCCTTGTAGGGGATGTCCTTTGAGTTGACCTACCTTTGTGACTTCTCCTTGAGGGAAACTCTAAAAATTGGGTAGGCTTTGAGCTTCTAGTCTCAATCTTTCTCATAAAATTTTGAACAAGGTAGCTTGGATCTTTGAAATTAGTGGAGTCACCAGATATACTTGATAGGATGACTTTTAAAAGCCTACACTATGCAATCTGCATATCAGAGATAGCATATCTTTGAATTTGAATAACTTCTAGTCCCACCTTGCATGATAGAAATTGTTATACACTAAGTTTGCACCTTTGTCTCAAGCTCTCTTGGTCTTGATAACTCAGTATAACATGGGAATCATCTCCAGGTTGTGGGACCTTTGCTAACTAAGATGAGACCTCCAGGTTCTAGGTTGGTTCCTCTTGGATAATCACCTTAATTTGCTTCCTGACATGAAAGTAAAAGTTTTGGAGGGAAAGGGATAGAAGGAATGCATGTAAGGGAAATGACTTGAAAAAAAACTACCTACTAGGTGATGCACCAAAATTAGCGTTTGGATCTCAGTATGTAGGAATGAGACCAATGGAGAAATCAGGCCTAATAAGTCACAACTCACTAGATAGGCTTGCATAAGTGTTTCATAGGAGGGTGTGAACAAAAGACACAACTTATGACCTGCAAGAAAACATCCTTTTCTGCAACTAGGTGTAGGAATGAGACAAGACTAGTAGGGGTTGTAGTATACCCACAAAACATCTAAATCAGATCAGACACAAGAACACACAAAATCATAGAAAATGAGAGGGACTAGGAACCCCAATTTTCATTAACAACATTCATAAACTTCAATCCAATAAGAGATAATCAAGACTATGAAGATAGGGATAGAACAAATATCACAAGTACCTCAAGAATGCCTTGATCATCAATGGGAGATTACAAAGAGTACAAGAACCAGAGGGTAGAACAAATACCACAGATGACTTTCTAAGAAAAGATGACTTCCTTACAAAAGTGGGCTTCTCTCCTTTACAAAAATGAACCTCTTGAGCACTAAGGCTCCACAAAACAATATATACAACTATCACTACCTATAGGCAGGAGTCCAAAATTGACCTAACTAGAGTTACAAATTCTTACAATATAATAATAAACCCTAAAGTACAAGATAACAATGAATTCACTGAGAACACTCGACAATCAGATCATATCTTCTTTTTTGTGTATCCATCTTGTACTAATCTCACTTGTAGACACAACAACCTTAACTCAACTACCCACCTACAACTCCACTAAGCCATGAAGGATTCAAATCTAATCTCATAGATATTTCTATTTTCAATAATCACCCTACAAAAGGTGGCGACAACCCATTGAGCATTTCAAATGACATGGTACCCTAGAAAATCCGTAGCATTGATGATCAGATCATTCATTATCATCTTCCAACCATCAACCATCTCTATCTTAAAGAAATAAATTCCAACTACCAAACTATCATGCATGGATGTCAAAATGAAAAACCCTAGTAGGAAACCAACACAAAAATTCAAATTTGAATGTTAACAGCTAGCGGGGCCTCGAGTTAAAATGCAACCATCGATGAAAGATCCTTCCTAGAAAATGAATAGCCCAGATGCACCCTTTAAAATAGCTTAAAATCCTTCTGACAAGTCAACCACCACCATGGTAGTCAACAACCAATCAAACTACACCATTTCAGATACATGTTGTGACCTTCTGACATCGGACCCAGCGCTTGAGATACCGATCTAATGGTGGGCGCATGATCTTATAGCCCCAAAATATTCCTTATGCTTTTATGCCAGCCACTAGATCCTTACCTTTCTAAGACCCCACTGACACATCGATCCACCTGGAAATCCTCATCATCATTCGACAGCCAATCAAAAGCATGCATGTCAGCAATACGCGACATTGGGACCACCTAACGAATCTGAACACTTTGGAAAATCTGATGGCTGGTGCAAGATCTCATACTCTGACACAAACCTTTGTGAAGATACGCCAACCATGGATCTTCATCTTTCTGACATCCTTGCTAGTCCTCTAACATGGTCCCACTGCAGCATCCAAGTCATTGCTATGTGGACCAATCAGATTCAAGAAAGTTAGCACATAAGGACCCACCAAAGGAAGTTCTGACACCAACCAAGATTAGCGGTTATCGTAAGATCGCAAGCCTTGACACAAACCCTTGAAAAGATAAGCCAACCATCAATCTTCTGCAGATGTCAAAGCCTCCTGACTACTAAAAGGGCCCGGCCCCACTGACAACCAATCTGACTCAACACACACCGACCAATTAGAAGCTACGAAATCAGATGAGGTGGTGTCGGTCCCACTGACACACTGAAGCACTATAGACATGGAAGATCTAACGGTCATCTTAAGATCTCAAGCTTTGACACTAGCCTATGTGAAGATATACCAACCATTGGATCCTTCTAACTGGGACCCTGCTAAAGTGACTGCCGGACCTCCACGTGAATACGTGACAGAAGAAAAGCTAACCATCGCTAGGTCACAAGAAGTTAAATGGTGACTAGGAAATACTTGGCGATTATGAGAATTGATGTATTTGCTAAGTCACTGAATAAAAAGGGGACCATCGGAAAGAAATAGAGAACTCGTGACTGGGCCAATAGGAAATTAGTGCACATGGGAAATGTAAACCTTTAGTGGTTGAAAAGGGTAATGAAGAATTATAACGGGCCAAATAGTTTTGAGGGTTTTAAAAGGTTCCCAACACAACGGCTAGTTTTATGAATATTTTGACTTGCAGACTAGGGACTTGAAATAATTGCAGAGGCTAGGAAACAAAACATGAGGTCATAAAACCTTCATAGATGCTCGACAGGAGTAAAAAAAAGACTTTAGAATAGATTTTAGCCAAATTTACATGGATATGAAAATTAGGGTAATAGGTACTTGTAACGAAGAACCTAATTTCAACTTGCTAATTGGTTGTCACTATTAACTCTAAGCTTATCTTTAAAGTTTGAGCTTCACTTGGTTTTGAGAATAGTTTAATATTCTCTACTTAACAAGGCCAACCACATGAAGGTGGAAGCTCATTTGGCCCCTCCCGCAGTAACATCACTCTAAATTCCCCATTAACATTTAATAACATTCATTCATCCTATTTTTAAATTTAACATTCAATCATTATAATCACATGATAACATTCATTAACACATAAAATTCATTAAAACACAACATTCATGAAGAATTAATTAACATATCATTCATCAACATTACTAGTACAAAATTACATCCATTAAGACAATGTTCTTTCATTAGCAAAAAATGTTAATTATAATCATTTCTTTTTCGGTTTCTTGCTTTTTTTTTTAATCATGTAATTTATAAGAGGAAGATTAATGTCCTCATCATTCCCCTCCTCTACTAATTCTAATTCCAACACATGTCTCCTCCTCATCTGTTTAGGGACACGAGGCCACTATGGCAAAGGATGGTTCACTGCAATAACAACTACTTCATGAGTTAAATTCACACCATTTTATATTAGTGAATTACAAGTATTTAATTAAGTAAAAGAACTATAAATCAAGTAGATTAATTTAAAAGAAAAAAGCATAGATTTTCTTTACCTGAATGTGCCACATGATCTACATGGTGATCAGTCTGAACATCCTTTGGCACCCATTCAGCATGACATGATTCTGTATCCTCTTAAATATACATAAAAAAGGTTACACCAAGTTCAATTTAAGATGTTAAATTGTATTAATAATTACATAATTAGTTTTAAATAGAAAATAAGCATCTCCATCGACAGTAAAATACACATCAGGGGCTTCATCATGCAGCATATGATCTGTGTCATGATTAAGAGGCAACATTACAATGTCATGCACATTATTATCAAATAGATTGTTACTCAAGTATTCAATTTCTAATATATTTTTTGGTATATTTACTTGTGCACATGATATAGGAGACTCTTGGGCTGGGCCAGTGGAAGCTTGCTATAGGTGTTCAACCACGACTTGATAACCTTCCTTGAAGGCAATTTTTTTGTGTTCTATTGTTGCCTTTAAATTAAATTCAGAGCCCTGCATTTTTTGATTAAAAAAAATTATTTGCATTTTATAAATATTTTTTCTCTACAATTCATTTATTGCTACTTACAATTCATGCTTTAATTGTGGAATATCCACCAGAGCCAAGTCTGTATTGCCCAATCTTTTGCAGCCTGGCCTTTATTGCCTTTGATGTGTCCTGCAACCTACGAAAAGTTTGAAATATGATAGATGATATAGATATAAAGATCACTAATTAGTTCATTATTACATTGTACTAGTAGTTAATACTATTGCATACCTTCTTCTCTCATTTTTTGGTGTAATTCCTCTTTGAGCATCCTCTTTCTCCTTTGCATCCAAAATGAACTCATTCTAGTCCCTCACTGGAATAAAGGGAGGACGCTCGTACTTTGGGTTTTGGATGAGACTCTTTCTATATGAGTCCCTCACAGTCTTAAGATGTTTGCAAGCTTTTTCTAAAATTTTCTTCTCATCAAAAATATTACTACCAAACTCATGCTCTAAATCTTTAATGAGCTGATCTTTTAATTTTTTATCTTGCAAGTTCCACCTTTTAAGAAAAAACACAAAATTGTTAGATAGAAAAATTAACTAAAGTTGTGTACCTTGAATATAGTAAAAGAAAAGACCCGAATGAAAGAAAAAATACTCTACCAATTAAGGATATGAAAAAAAATAGTGGGATAAGGTTAGTTCACTTATGATGTTCCACCTTGTATGTATGGTGGGCCCAAATATCTTTAGTGCGAAGTCATAAAGCATCTTATAAAATGAATCGTTTCCTGCAAAAAATGTCATGGGATAATCAATCCAAAACTTTTTATGAATAGGTAAATGCATATTACAATATAAAAAATAATAATTTTAAAGTACCTGGAAGCTTAGGACATTTTAAAGGCATCAATTCATTATCGTCAATCAACAATGACATTTGCATAACTCATGTACTAGAAACATGAGTAGATCTAGGAAATGATGGTGAATTATCACCAATACATGTACTCTAATTTCTATCTAGCATAGAAGATGGTGCCGTTGATGTATCTCCTACTCCAAAAAATTAATTCACTATGCGATGCACCCAAGATTAAATTACAAATTATCAAATCATAATTAACACAAAACCAAATATAGCAAAACAAGGATTTACCAGGCATAGACAATGAAGGTGTTGATGTTTGCATACCCCTTGTTGCTAATATTTCACTCAGCAATCTTGGA
Source organism: Chamaecyparis obtusa (assembly GCA_027943335.1). NCBI lineage: Eukaryota > Viridiplantae > Streptophyta > Pinopsida > Cupressales > Cupressaceae > Chamaecyparis > Chamaecyparis obtusa. The sequence continues at coordinate 144,014 of BSBK01009612.1, read as the reverse complement.
TGGACGTCCTTCGACCTCCTAGGAGGAGTCACCTACACTTGATGACTTGAACAATACATTATTAGCAAAGACATTCTGAAATAATAAAAGTAAAAGTTAACTTAAGAAGTTTTTGAATATTCCAAAAAAACAATTCCTTGTAACTTGTCAACTAAAGGATTATTTTACCTGAGGTGGCCAAAGCTCTTCTAGTATCGGTCTCACCGCGTTGTCCTTGACCAGGTTCTATATCAGTTTCCAAAAAATCCTGTAACAAGAACACATATTACATATTTTACTTCACAGCATAAAAGAGTATAAAATATAAACCTTTATTGAAATTTTGTTATAACTAAATATTCATTACTGCTTACTTCATAATGGTGTGCTTGCGCTTTCAATTCAGATAGCCTCTTCAGCATCTCCTCAGTTGGAATATTTGCTTCATCCAAAATTCTCATTATTTCTAAATTGATTTTTTTTTAGTTTTTTCCTCAACATAATTTTTACATTAGGCATTTCTATGATATCATCATCAAAAGAGGTAGTTGTTTCCTTTGTTACTGCAGGTGCTTTTCCCCTATCCTGAACATCAAATTGTGCCAATAATATTTGTAAAACTATCATAAAAACTCTAAAATCATAAATAAAATAATGTAATAATATAACATTTTTCAACTATCTAATTTGTACAATTTAAATAAGGTTTACCCTTGCTAAAGAATGGGTGGAAGGAGCATCCTCGTGGCCTCTATCATGTGCATGATCCATATCATCCTATGACAAAGATTAAATATAAAAACTTCAGCGAACTGAAAATAATAGACTTAGCAAAAAAAACTTATTAATAAAATGGTATATAGTACTTACCACCCTCATGATAGTAACTTTATTTGTATCTATGCGATTTAAATGGTAATCTATTAGCAATTCTTCCCCTGCACTTATTGATTTTATCACACATACAAAAACTTGATTCCCCTCATGCACCTCAAATATGCAATTAGGTTACTTATTAGTTGAGGAAGGTCACATGCTATTTATAAAACCCACAATATTACTTGTTGCTTTTGGTCTCCCATCAATGTACATTGTAAATCTTTTACTTTGATCATTTTCTTTCCATTGTATATAATTTTCCGATAGTGCATACCTACGCATACTTTTTTTATATTGAATAATCTGCATCCAATCATTGTAATTGTAACACAAACTGACATACTTGAACAATTCAACAACTTTTTTGTAATATACCTTTATCCCATCCATGGAAAATAGGCCCAAACCATGTAATGAGGATGTAGCTATGCAATATATCCTCTCATTAAAATAAAAACCAGTGTTAATTGGAGGTAGCTCATTGGGTACCCATTCTTTCTCAATATGTGTGTACTAAAAGGGCACCTTGATGTTGCCTTTGATTTCTTATGATTTCTATGGTAGAAAGTATCTATTCTCATCGAACACCTTCTTTCCTAAACTTTTTGAATGACAAGATTTCATCTTTGGACCACAAACTGGACATGCAAATTTTCCCTTTGTCTGAAGACATACTAGATCATGTATAATTGGATTAAATATGTTAACTTTGTGTTAGCACTATAACATACTAAAAAAGAGGTGTTAAGAAGAGAACATACCACAAAAATGTGTTAGCCTAGGGGCATCATGTATTGTCCATACAAGCATTCCATGGAATTGAAAATTTATTTGTCCTATTGGTCTAGAGATGTCATACATAGTGACCCCATTCCATAACACCATCAAATCATTGATAAGGGGCTCAATATATACATTGATATCTTTAACTTGGTACTTACCTAGTTGAATGAACAAAAACATTACATAATTATTATGACCATTTTGATGGATTATTTATAATAAATTAATTTAGATGACTATTAAATCAAAAAATACCTGGAACAATTAGTGCCAACATTATGTGCTCCCTCTTTATGGACAAGCAAGGAGGAATGTTATTGTTGATAATAAAAATAGGCCGCACCGAGTAAGTAGATCTCATCTCTCCAAATGGATTGACACCGTCCGCTACCAATGAAAGCTTGAGATTACGAGGTTCTTCTTTAAAGTGTGGCCATTTATCCTCTATTTCCTTAAATGCCAAACCATCCATAGGTATTCACATAATGTCATCTTGACTTCTATTGCATGCATGGTAATCCATAAATTGTGGCAAGCTATTGCACCTGAATAATCATTATAGACATGGAATAATAGGAGTAAACCGAAGAACCTTGCGAGGCACTTTTTTTGTTATTCAATTTGATTGATATCTACTAATATGACAAATAGGGCATTCTATTGCAAATTCATGTTGTTTATGATATATAATATGATTGTTCAAACATGCATGTATTGTTTTATACTCCATTCCAATATCTTTCATAATGGCATATAATTCTTGGTATGAGTGAGGTAGACTGTTTGATGGTGGTAACAAGAACTCACCTATCAACCTATGACCAAAAATATAATTTGTTAATTTAAAGAATATTAATTACTACATGATTCACCCAATGTTAATTGTAAGGGAATTATGACTAAAATAATGAAAAAAGTTGACATACCTTAACATACGTGTCATTTCTACATTGGATAAACTATTCATAACCTTTAAGTTCACCAACAATAATACAATGACAGAAGAGTTGTTTGGGAGCCTTCATATAGGGGCTCATGTGCCTTCTCAAGTATAGATACATCAAGGTTTGTGTCATCATCATCATCATCATCATCATCATCATCTTGATCATTGTGATCTTCTTAATCATCATGGTCTTCTTCCATGGGATCATTACCTTCTACTTCTATATTCACACCTCCATGTTCCCTCATTTGGAAATCCATATTCTCCAGATTGTCATGGTCCATAACATGAAACTCAGAGTGGTTGACCTATATGAAAATTATGACCTTATATTAACCATGACCATGATGTCATCATCAAATCATGTCTTATGTATTTTATAAATTATTAAAATACATACTAATGGATGAAATTCGTTTCCCCCTTCAATGTGACCATGCTGCCTACAATGTTCCTCAACTGTTTTGATTAGATATCTTTGAGTCTTTAAGACCTTACAAATTTTGCAAGGACAATAACATTTTCCATCACCTTTTATTTTTAAGTTAGACCATAGTTTAGCAATTGTCTCCCTATTTTTTTGTGCATTGATATCATCAGACATGGTCTTTCTTGAATGGAATGACTTGTTGGTGGAAGAAGGAAGACTTGTTTGCAACCTATAGATTCTATATCAAGTGTATTAAAATAACATCCAACATTAATAATCAAGTAAATTCTAGAAAAATCCAATTGAGTCGTATTTGTGTATCATGTGACATTCTTTCTTACAAAGAATTATTTGTTTTTCTCAGGGATGCCCTCATATGGATGAGGTGTGTATCCTTGATCACAATCTCTTCCTAGCTTGATAGTGTATGTCTACTATGTCTACCTAATACATGACATTTAAAATTAAGGGCTCTCTAATAATAACTTAGATAAACATGGTTGAAATATAATTAATGTCACAAAGTGGTTGTTGGTGTGACAAGAGGTTTGAGATACTTACATGAAGCATGTTGTGGAGACTGCATCTATTGTGATCTTTGACCCAGTAGCATTCTCTTCACAATGATTTTATGAAAATCATAATTCATCTAAATTTTTTATATATTTTAAGATGGATCCTTATTCAAGGATTCTAGTTAATGTACATTGTAAATGAATCCATTTAACTATATAAATTAACTACAAAAGACATATAGCAGAAGAAATAATATTCAAGAAAATCACTGTTTGTATATTTTAATAAAGAAGATTATACCTTTTATGTAATTTTAAAAGAGGCACAATCAATTTTATAGACTTGTATCTAAATCTTCATGAGTGTCCAATATGCTTCCTAGTAGGTTTGTAGACTTGTATCAATTTTATAGAGTTCTACCTGAATCTATACGAGTGTCCAATAAGCTTCAGTTTGCATCCACCTCATGTAGTTTACATGCTCCACGACTTAGCAAGTTACAAATTGAATTCCTTGTGGATGGGTAAAATGTTAAAATAGTATATGTATCAAGTGGTATCAGAGCTCAGAAGATTCTTTGGGAGAAGAGGAGGAAAACTAAGGTTTTGAAGACTTAGAATCCCTTGTTGAACCTTGAAGTTGATTTATCCTTTAAGAGTATTCCAAGGTGGTGGTTCAAAGTTTAATGAATCCTAGGTTGTAGATGAAGAGTGGAGAAAATTTTTTCTGACATTAGAGGGATATAGTAGAGATGGTGATCATCAAGGCTAAAGATTTGGGTACAAGATATAATTAGGGATATCCTATGCTCAGAACACAATGCAGATGTAAAGATAAAATTTGTAAAGTTATTGTTTCAAGTGGATCATTAGTTAATCTTGTTTCTACTGAAATAGTTGACAAATTGAATCTAGAGAGGTTATTACATAATGAACCTTACAAAGCTCAAGGAATGAGTAATAAGAAAATATTTGATGTGAGAGAACAAGCATATGTTCATCGTACCATTGGGTCATATGAGGAGGTCATTTTGTGTGACATTGTGCCCCTAGTGGATTGTCATTTGATCCTTGGGAGGACATGGCAAGTGGAGAAGCATACCCTACATGATGGAGCAAAAAACACTTATACTTTCATGGATGGTGGAGAAATGATAGTCTTGAGACCTTTGTGGGAAGATCAAGCAACATGGAAGGTGTCTTGGAACACTAGTGTATTTGACAGGGTTGGATTCCTCAGGCATGAGGAATATGAAGATGAGAAGAAAAGGATAGAGGAGAATATCTCAGAGGTTGTTGAGGTAATAGATGATTACATGGATGGGAATATCCATGTTGGGATAGTCCTGTGTCCCTTATATGTTGCTATTGAAAACCGAGAAGAAAGGGCTATTAAACAAGCCATAGATGACATGTTTGAATGCAAAGAAGGATGGCATAGGGAAGATGGGTTGTAGGAGGTCTTGAAGATGATAGGGGCCTTGGAGATTTAAGAGTTCACACTCTTGAAGATAGATTTTGCAGAGTGAGCCACCAGCTAGCATAAGAGGATGGAGAAGAAGTTGGTATGGCTTGTCAAGAGGCTTATTGGAAAGAGGAAAATATTGAATGGGGGACCCACTGAGAGGGTACAAAAGGTTGATGGTGAGAGGACTATCCATGATGCAAAGAAGACAAGAGTTCATGAGGAAGAGACAAATTTCTCAAATGAGATGAATGCCATAGTTCAGGAATGGCAAGAGAAAGGTGGAGTGATGAGAGAATGCCTAGAATAGGAGGATGAAGAGGAAGAATTATATGGTCATGAAGAGACCTTAAATTTAGGGTTTTCTACAAGGACAAGGAACTCACGAGAAGTGTGGGAGAAAATAGTGAAAGTACTGAAAGAAGTGGATGAAGGAGGGGAGAACCAAGCCTTTGATTGGGTGCATATGAAAGATTTGTTTATTTTTGTGTCTAAAATTTTTGTGATAGGTTCACAAGAGTTATATATTGTTCATCATACACATGATGGTGTTATATATATTTGTGATATGAAGAATGTAAGGGTGTGTGCTTGGCATATGATATTGTTTGTAGGTACAGGAGGTACATTTGTATGGCACATCCTCAACATGAGATACACAAAGATTGGAGGAAGAGGAAGAAAACTATCAAATCAAAAGAGACTTGGATTAATTTGATCCTTGGGAGTATGGTGTAGGGCACCCTGGAAAAAGCATAAATAGAGAGTCATTTAGACTCATGAATGGTTTAAAGGTCTATAGATGAATGCAATGGGACCTAAGGTCCATTTTGTATTTGACATGTTTTGATGTAATAATGCCTAAAACTATAAAGGCAATGTAATAGAGGTAAATGGCATTGAAAAGTTGAAGTGTACCTAAGGGGGGTCATTAAGTGTTTATTTTGTTGATCCTAGTTAGAAAAAGGATCCTAGGGCCTATAGGGTCTTTAATAAGTTTAAAATGGCCAATAGAGCCAATTAAGTCTTGTAAAAGCACTAAAAGTGCTCAAAAGTTGTAATTTACCATGTTGGCAATTGAGGCCTAATAAGGCTTGTAAGGGAGTTCGGTGTCTTTATAAGGGTTAGTGAAGTTATAAACCTTTAAAAAGGTTAGGGAAATGTAATAAAGGCATAAATTATTGTAAGTTGTGAAAGTTAACACTTTGTGTCAACTTAGACAACAAATTTCCAGTTGTAACTAATTGGTAATAGTCAGATAATTGACTATTATGGTTAGAGAAGAGGTTGTTTGGTTATTTAGGAGGGATTTTGTCAACTGTTTTAGAGACATGGAGTTGGTGTGGGGTCGAGTAACCCATGTAAAATGTTTGAATCAATAAAACAAACAAGTTCTCTACAATTTTTGTTCACTATCCTATGGGTACAGATAGGAACAACAAGTGTAATGGTTATTTGAAATTTAATCTTGGAGTAGGAATGAGATAGGGACATTAGATTAGTTTTTTTCTATCTTTCCTCGCATTCTTTTACTGTTTCATAGTATCTTAAGAAAAGAACATTCAACTGGTGTGTTTAGACCAGTGATAGGTTAGGCATAGTAAAAAACTTCTTGTTTTGAGGTGTTGATGAAGGTGTGCTCCCCTTAATACCACAAACACATAACAAAAATAGAGAAACAACAACAATATGCAAGAATAGAAAATTGGCTTCTTATTATCTCCACAAATGTGGAATTAAAAACTTTGAGAATTATAATATGCAAAGCCACATGCGCATTCCCTTACAATATTCTATAGGACAAAGCCTTGAATCAATACCCATATCTACTACCCAGAACTACCCTAGAAAACACTACGGGCCTTCTTTATATAGGCATTTTCCGCCACTCGAGAAGGTTCCAAAAATTTAGCCCTTAGGATCGACCAAACATACAATTATTTTATTTTTCAATTTATTACATCAAAGTTAGCTCAAAATAAATTTTGAAACTTGAACAAAAATTTTGAAGGAAAATTATTTTCTGTCATTTCAGGTGGCCCAACTTCCAGAGACCATAAGTCATCACCAGTTGACTTGATTGACTATTATAACCCCATTTCGGAAAGGCCACGAAGCGCTCTATAGGCTTGAATTGCGCAAGTGCTTGTCACCCAAATTTTCAACCTCATCTGGGGCCTCTAAAGCCTTCAAAACTAAGTTCAAAGTTTTTGTACCCTACTTCCAATACCGAAAATCTTCAATATCTTCAAAACTAGACCTAATCTAGCCATGAAACTTTACTAGTAGGCTAATATGACTGAGATGAACCTCCACATGTAAAATCAGAACATTCTAAGATTTATGACCAATTTACTAAAAAACACAAGCTTTCATAAATAGCAACTCTGCACAAGATAGCCCTTATTGAATAAAAAAAAATAGAAATATTTTTGGATGATGCAAGATTGCTCTTACACCCAGGATGCTCCTGCATCAGACACCTAGGGTAATTTGATAAGTGACCCTATCATGACTCAGGTGTGTAGATGAAAATCAAGATGGTTAACCTCCTCCTTTATTAGCCATGATGAATCTTCAATAGGTCATCCTTTCCATTTGACCAAATACTCTTCATATGTCCTATTCCTTGTGCTTCTGCCAACACAACTATCCAGTATTGTCTTCAATCTCCTTGATATCTGAACTGGTTGTTGGAATACTCCACTGTGTTGCTGTAACCTCATCTTCAACACCTCCTTCATGATACTCTGTCAAATCTAAAACATTAAATACTAGTGAAATATTCAGCTCAGTAGGCAACTCGACCTCATATGCATTTCCTGAATCATGCTTCTTCAGTATCTTACATGGATTGAACTTCTTCATTTTCAACTTGTTATATGTACCAACCAAAAATTGCTCCTTTCACAAATGAACCATGACTTCATCTCTAACCTAAAATTCCTTATGCCTCCTTTTCTCATCTACCTTAGCCTTATAATATGCATTCATCTTGGTAATCTGTTTCCTCACCTCCTCATCGATGTCCCTCAAGTGTTATGAAAAATACTTAGCTTCAACATTGCTTATTTTTCCTTTATCTATCTTCCTTAATGTAGATGCATTTCTGAGACTATTTCCATATACAATCTGGAATGGTGATTTACCAGTGCTCCTGTTGATAGAATTATTGTATGCAAATTATGCCTATGGTAAAATCAAATCCCATCTTGTCAGCTTATCTCCAACCAAACATCTTAGAAAATTTCTAAAAATCTTATTTACCTGTTAGGAATAAATGCAAAGTATTTTGGCAGTCATTCTGTAGCAGTTGTTGTTGCATTCATGACTTGGATTGTCATTGATGTCAACATAGTGATATTCTGGATATCAGCAAGAAAGTAGGTATAATTTTGTTTTGCACACATGTTGTATTGTAGATTGGATTTTTCACAGTTGATGGTATGTTCTTTGGTGTTTTATTAACCTATGGTTAATAGCACAAAAATAAATTCATTCATTTATGAGAGTTATGAGCATTTTATTGAAAGCAGTGTTTAGACAGTGTTTCTATGAAGTGATTTTTGGAAATCGAAGGATATCTCTTAGCTGGGATGGAATCTAATTTTGTGCAGTTAAAGGGTTGTTAGAGACTCATTAATGATAATGTGGTTTACAGTGCAAACTTCAAAGATATGTTTGGAGAAAGTTACAGTATCTGGAAGCTGATAATTTTATGTGAAATTTTGTGTAGCATGTAGAATTTATTATTTTGTAATTGAGGACCGACTCATTTGTAATTATTTGAGTTTGGTATATAAGAAGGAATTTTTTCTTTGTTGTAATATGTACTATGAAGGTTGAGATGTGAATATATGCATGAAGTGAAGAAAAGAGCTAATTTAGTGATGAAGGAAGACTTGTGAGTACAGAGATCTGGAATTGTGATCTTGTGTAGTAGAGAGTGGGGTTTTGGCACAGTGTGAAGGAGGTAATATATTTTATATTATTCTATTAAATAATTCTAAGATCTTTTGGATAGTGTGTTCAGAGATCTTGCCTTGAAGCTGTTTGGGCAGTGGGTCCTTCTGTCTTCCATAAACTCTTAACCGGGTTAGAATCTTTTAACAGGGATTCAAAATCTCCTAACAGTGATTTATATATACTGAATGTATTTCATAAGACTCCTAACAGGGTCCATCTTCTAACAAGGAACTTTCATATTACTGCATCATTTTGTGAGCATCATTCCCATCGGGGTTTACTCTTTTCAAGAGGTTCCCTAGTCAACATATATTGTGTTATTATGCAATTGTGTATGGTTATCTTTCTATGGTTGATTAGTACATTAATTATATTGTTTAAAGTAGTTGAATGGTTAAATTATCAGATAACTAATTCACCCCCCCCCTCTCAGTTATCTTGAGGATCTTTACTTTCTAACAATTGGTATTAGAGCAGCAGGTCCTTGAAAGAAAAGTTTAACAATTTAAGGAGATCCATGGTGAATTTCAAAAAAGAAAGCCCTAAGTTTGATGGAGTAAATTTTGATAGTTGGAAATAAAAGATGAAGACTCATCTATTGTGTTTAGGACCAAGTTATTGGTTGATTACAAAGAATGAGAAGACTATCATTGAGGAAGACAATCTAGAGGAAGGAAGTAAAGATGAACTAGATCTATTCATGTGTAACATACTTGCAAGAGAAGCACTTTTTTCAGCGCTACCAGAGAATGAATATAGTTCGGTAAGATGTTTGAAAACATCTCATGCAATTTGGAAAGCTTTACATTCTACTTTTGAAGGTGATGAACATGCAAAGAAGGCTAGATTACATAATTGGATTTGTGCATTTGAACATATCAGAATGATGGAAGATGAATCTATTAGAAGCTATATTGGTAGGATGTTTGAGATTGAAATAGGAATAAAGTCTTGTGGAGGTGATAAGACAAAGAATGAAGTGATATGGAAAATTCTGAGAACTTTGACACCAGTATTCAAGTAGACAACATAGATGATTGAACAAGTGATACCTTGTACATCAAAATTTTCAAGAGAGACTCTTCTTGGAAGATTAGAAATAGCAGAGATGAACTTGAGATTATTAGGAGAGCTACCTAGAATGGAAATAGCATTCAATGCTCTTAACATTAGACCTACAAGAAGTACTAGTGTGAATGGAGATTATGCCAGCAGTTACAGATCTAAATTTGAGGAAGATAAGAAGATTGAAGAAGGTATTGCATTACTTGTAAAAAGAGAACCAGATGGTAAGAAAATCTTTAAATGTTGGACTTGTCAAGAATATGGTCATTTTGCATCTAAATGTCCTAAAAGAGTTAAGAAGTATAGAAGCAACTTTAAACCTAGGAGATCTAAAGAATGTTATTATGCAAATGATGAAGATCTTGAAGCAGGAATTGAAAGACATTTAAGTGACAGTGATAATGATAACTTTGATGAAATAGGATTTGTAGCAATTAAAGAAGAAAGTTTTGAATCTAATAAAAGGGAAGAAAAAGCATTAGTTTCTCAAGTTGAAAAGAAATCTGATTGGATTATAGACAGTGGTTGTTCACATCATATGACTGGAGATAAAAAAAAGTTTGTTAAGCTAGATAATTATGATGGAGGAATTGTTAGGGTTGGGAATAATACACCTTGTTTGATTAAGGGTATAGGATCTATTACTCTTGATTGAAAGACTAACATTGATGATGTTTACTTTGTTGATGGATTGAGACATAATCTACTAAGCATTGGACAATTGGCTGATAAGGGTTATCAAGTTTGGTTTGCTGAGAAAACTTGTGTGATAAAAGATAAAGATGGAAATCTGATTGGAAAAGGATCCAGAACTAGAGGTAATGTATTTCAGTTGAATCCTACTGAGATGACATGTTTGACAGCTAAGATTGATGACAGTTGGTTATGGCATAAAAGGTTTTGTCATATAAACTTTGATAATATTGTCAAGGTGAGCACTACACTTGCGGTAAGAGATTTACCTAGAATTATGAAACCTACTAACATGATTTGCAAAGAATGTATGATGGCAAAGTAGAAAAGGAGTTCATTTCCCAACAAGAAGTTCACATCGACAGAGAAGCTGGAGATGGTTCATACAGACTTGAGTGGTCCTACTAGGACTAGAGGATTCTATGGAGAAAGGTATTTTATGATTCTTGTTGATGATTTTACAAGGATGATGTGGATTACATTTTTGAAAGAAAAATTTGAAGCATTTGATAAATTTAAGATCATGAAAAGCAAAATTGAGAATGAATCTAGAATGAAGATTAAGTGTCTAAGATCTGATAGAGGTGGTGAATTTACATCTAGAGAGTTTAACACCTTTTGTGAAATGAATGGTATTAAGAGACAACTTTCAGCCCCTAGAACACCAGAAAAAAATGGTATTGTAGAAAGAAGGAATAGGTCAATAACTGAAGTAGCAAGAGCTATGTTGTTTGAAAATGATATGGCTAAGACATTTTGGAGAGAAGTAGTGAACACAATAGTATACACTATGAACAGAGTACAAATTAGAGCATATACAAACAAGACATATTATGAATTATGGTTTGGACATGCACCCTTAGTTAAGTATTTTAGAATTTTTGAAAGTAAATGTTATATAAAGAGAGATGATGATATAGGAAAATTTGATCCTAGAAGTGATGAAGGAATATTTCTTGGATATTCTTTAAAAAGAAAATTAGAACCTAGAGAATCACATTATGCAGCACTAAAGAGGATACTGAGATATGTGAAAGGAACAATCGATTATGGATTATGGGATGAGAATTTTAATGATTTTACTTTATGTGCCTATACTGATGCAGATTAGGGAGGCAGCATTGATGACAAGAAAAGCACCAGTGGTGGAGCCTTTTTTCTTGGAAGAAAATTGGTCTCTTGGTTAAGTAAGAAGTAGAATTGTACTTCACAAAGTATAGTAGAAGAAGAATATGTTGTAGCAGAAAATAATTATAATCAAATTATTTGGATGAAGCAGATGTTGAAGGATATTGAAATAAAGTCTGATGAGCTTGTTGTTATACATTGTGATAACACCAGTACAATGAGTATGTCAAAAAATCCTATTTTACATTCTAAGACTAAACATATTGAGATCAAGTATCATGTTGTAAGAGAGAAAGTTGGAGAAAAAGAAGTAAGATTGGAGTACATAAGCACAAAGGCACAGATAGCATATATATTTACAAAACCTTTACCTAAGGATACATTTGTGTATCTGAGAGGCATGCTTGGGGTTATGCCCCAACCTATTTTTGAGAATTGATGTAGATGATTGCATCCGTCCATTGGTATATGAGCCCTATCTTTCTTCTCGATTGGATGTTGGAACTTCCTCTATGGGAGAGTTTATGAGCTGAGTCATGAGGACTCTTGTTATTGTATTTCTCTAAAAAGTGTCTTTTGACATTAAGTTGTTGTTGACTTAGTGATGGAATTTCTATCATTGATGTCAATGGGGGAGAGATATACATGAAAAACATTGTGGATTGTATGAGAGAGCTGAATAGGAAAACGAAGCAAGATTTAATTTGATATTTTGCAGTGATGTTGCAGTATTGGATTTTTGGAACATTGGATGTTTTTCATCTATGTTTCCATCAATGCCAATGGGGGAGATTGTTAGGAATGAATGCAAAGTATTTTGGTAGTCATTCTGTAGCAGTTGTTGTTGCATTCATGACTTGGATTGTCATTGATGTCAACACAATGATATTCTGGATATCAGCATGAAAGTAGGTACAGTTTTGTTTTGCACACATGTTGTATTGAAGATTGGATTTTGTGAAATTGATGGTATATTCTTTGGTGTGTTATTAACCTATGGTTAACAGCACAAAAAGAAATTCATTCATTTATGAGAGTTATGAGCATTTTGGTGAAAGCAGTGTTTAGACAATGTTTCTGTGAAGCGATTTTCAGAAATCAAAGGATATCTCTTAGCTAGGATGGAATCTGATTTTGTGTAGTTAAAGGGATGTTCAAGAATCATTAATGATGATGTGGTTCATAGTGCAAACTTTTAAGATATGTTTGGAGAAAGTTACAGTATCTGGAAGCTGAAAGTTTTATGTGAAATTTTGTGTGTAGCATGTAGAATTTATTATTTTATAATTGAGGACCGACTCATTTGTAATTATTTGAGTTTGGTATATAAGAAGGAATTTTTTCCTTGTTTCAATATGTACTATGAAGGTTGAGATGTGAATATATGCATGAAGTGAAGAAAAGAGCTAATTCAGTGATGAAGACTTGTGAGTATAGAGATCTAAAATTATGATCTTGTGTAGCAGAGAGTGCGGTTTTGGCATAGTGTGAAGGAGGTAATATATTTCATATTATTCTATTGAATAATTCTAAGATCTTTTGGATAGTGGGTTCAAATATCTTGCCTTGAAGCTATTTGGGTAGTGGGTGCTTCTGTCTTCCATAAAATCTTAACCAGGTTAGAATCTTTTAACAAGGATTCAAAATCTTCTAACAGGGATTTATATGTACTAAATGTATTTCATAAGACTCCTAACAGGGTCCATCCTCTAACAAGGAACTTTCATATTAGTGCATCATTTTGTGGGCATCATTCCCATCGGGGTTTACTCTTTTCAAGAGGTTCCCTAGTCAACATATCTTGTGTTATTGTGCAATTGTGTATGGTTATCTTTCTATGGTTGATTAGTACATTAATTATATTGTTTAAAGCAGTTGAATGGTTAAATTTTTAGATAACTGATTAACCCCCCCCTCTCAGTTATCTTGGGGATCTTTACTTTCTAACATTACCACCTCCATTTTTCCATCAGTCTGTGGATGATGTGATCAACTGAATTTGAAATCTATCTTCAGCTTCTTCCATGATGTTGGCTAGAAATAACCTACAAATTTGGTGTCTTGATCTGAAATTATGGTCTTTGGCAAACCATGTAGTCTCACTACTTCTCTGAAAAACAATTCTTCTATATAAACAACATCATTAGTCCTCTTGTAGGGAATGAAATGTGCCATCTTCAAAAATCTGTCAACCACCACAAAAATTGAATCATGTCCCCACTGAGTCCTCGGTAATCCCAAAACAAAGTCCATACTAATATCCTCCCAAGGTTTCTCTGGTATAGGTAATGGCTGATATAACCCTATATTCTACTTCACTCCTTTCACCATTTGACATACTCTACAACTCTATACAAACTTCTTGACATCTTGCTGCAACTGTGGCCAATAATAATTCTCACTAACCAAAGCAAGGGTTTTATCATGACCAAAATGTCTAGCCAATCCTCCACTATGCTTTTGCACGATGAGATTCTCCCTCATAGAGCTTCTTGGAATGCAAAAATGACTCCCTTTGAATAGCATATCATCCTGAATGATGAAATCTAGCCACTTCATTCTGTGTAGAGTAACAGGTTCTTTACAACCTTTCCAAGCTTCACCAAAATTAGGATCCTCTAGATACAAATTCTTGAGTTCCTTGAACCCAACCACCTCAATCTACATCTCTATCAGTAATAGTTGCCTTCAGCTACGTGTATCTGCAACCTTGTTAGACTTTCCACTTCTATGTTTCAAAATAAATGTATAACTCTACAAAAACTCAACCCATTTCAAATGTGTTTGATTCAACTTTCCTTGACTATTCAAATATTGCAAAGCTTGATGATCAATATACAAAAAAAACTCTTTAAGAAGTAGATAGTGTCTACACTTCTTCAATGCCTGAACTATAGCATAAAATTCCTGATCATAAATAGAATATTTTCTCTTAGCATCATTTAACTTCTCACTTAAATAAGTAATAGGTTTACCTTCTTGGCTCATAACAACTCTTATTGCAGTACCACCAGCATCACAGTCTACTTGAAACACCTTATTAAAATATGGAAGTGCTAAAATAGGTTGTTCTGTAACTTTTTGTTTCAATAATTGAAAACTCTTTTCTACTCCATTAGTCCACTTAAACTCTTTTCTATCCCCTCTCATTGTTTCAGTCAAGGGACCACAAATACTACTAAAATTTATGATAAAATTTCTATAAAAACTAGCTAGACCATGAAAAGATCTTACCTTAGTAGCACTCCTTGGAGTAGGCCATTCAAGGATAGCCTGTACCTTCTCTGGGTCCATTTTTAGACCTTTTGTTGAAACTACAAATTCCAAATACACTAACTCTTTCTTCACAAAACTGCATTTCTTCAAATTAATTAACAATTTCTCTTCTCTTAGCTTCTCAAATACCATATGAATATGCATCATATGATCCTCCAATGTCTTACTAAATATCAAAATATCATCTAGGTAAACAATGACAAACTTAACCAAAAATTCTTTCAAAACCTCGTTCATCAGCCCAATGAAAGTGCTCGATGCATTGGTTAGCCCAAAAGGCATGACTAATCACTCATATAGTCCTTCCTTTGTCTTGAAGGTAGTCTTCCATTCATCTCCTTCTCTAATCTTAATCTGGTGATATCCACTCTTCAGATCTTTCTTTGAGAAATACACAGCTCCACACAAACAGTCCATAATATCATCCATTCATGGCAATGGAAACTTGTACTTGATTGTGATCTTATTTATTGCTTTAGAATCTATACATATCTCCACTCTCCATTCTTCTTTGGTGCTAATATTGCTGGTATAGCACATGGACTCAGGCTCTATCGAATCAATCCCTTCTGTAACAAATCATGCACTTGTGTGTTCAACTCTTCACTTTTTTCTGGTGTCATTTTGTGTGCTACCTTGATTGGCAAACTGGCTCTTGGAATGAAATATATCTGATGACTGATCTTCCTTACCGGTGGTAATCCATCAGGTACATTATCTGATATAATATCCTAAAACTCATTCAACAAATTTTCAACCTCTACAAGTACATCCTCTACTTCCTCTTTACCATCTTTTGGAATTAAAGAAAAACACACACACTCATGCCTCATACCATCTAGGAATTTTCTTCCATCAAAAAAATTTATTCTTGCATTACCACATACCTTTTCTTTGGTCTCCTTCAATGGCTTTAGCTTATGTCACACTCCATCCTTTGTTAGGGAATAGGTATTCACATGACCATTATGTACAACACATCTATCAAACTGTCATGGCCTACCCAACAACATATGACATGCATCCATAGGTATGATATCACATAGTACCTCATCATGGTACCTACCAATCTTGAACTGTACTAGGAACTACTCACTGACCATGACCTTGTGGTCATCTTACACCCAAGGAATCTGATATGGTTGTGGTTGTTTCTGTCTCTTGAGCTTCAACTTTGTCACCATCTCTTTTGACACCAAATTTTTAGTGCTTCCACTATCAAATCACATCACAACATTTACCCTCACACTTGCATTTAGTGTGAAACAAGCTCCTCCTTTGTTCAAGTTCATTCTCACCACTCAGCAAGATTCATTTGTTAATCAGTGTTTCTCCTCTTTCAGCATCTTTAGAATTTGATGATTTGGCATCTTCATCTACATGTGTAACTCTGACCTAGCCTTCATTCCTCCTATCCATCCTTCCTTAGCATTGAGGACATTCAAATGCCCTATGACCTTCTCCATAGTGAAAACATCTTCCACTAAAGCCTCCTCTTCTTGAGCTTTGTCCTCTTCCTCTTCCTCTCTGATCTCTATTGTTCTGATCTTGGAAATGATTGGAATTGTTTCCTCTCTCATTTTGACTACTACTGGCCTCATCCTTCTTTTTTGGATCTTCATTTTGGCCTCCATATGACCATCCACCAGATCATTCATCATGACCTCTTCCATTTTATCTTCTCTCGATTGTCTTGTTCATCTTTTGCTCTACTTTGAGGGAAACCTAGTATGCCTCTTCAATACTATTCATTCAAACCAGATTCAACTCCTCTTGAATGCTCAGCCTCAACCCATTAAGATAATAGGAAACTTTCTCCTTATCCACTTCTCCATGGCCTATTCTAATGCGGATTCAATAGAACTCCTCTGTATACTCTTGAACAGATTTTCCTACCTGCTTCAAACTTTGCATCTTCTTCAATAGGTCAAGCTCATAATCAACAGGAATGAACTGTCACTTCAATTTATCCACCATTCAATCCCATCTTTTGATTTTATCTTTCCCTCTTTTATTTCACTCTAGTTGAATCTCTTGCCACCAAATCTTTGCATGGCCTTTCAGTTTGGCCTTCACAAATTTGACCCTATCAGGATCTTCAATATCTTCATACTCAAAATATTCTTCACATTAATTGATCTAGTCAGTCAACTCCTCTAGGTTAAGATTTCTTGAAAATGTAGGAATCTTGATCTTAGGTCTTTTCCAGATCTTGGAAATGGCCTGAAAAATCCTTTCTTCTTCTTGATTCAAAATTTCTACTTCTTCTTCTTGATCATCATTTCCTTCTTTGGCTTCATCCTCACTTTCATTTCTGACATTAAGATTCATTCCTCTGTGAATCTCTTTTTGCAATACTTGCACTTGTCTCTAGAGCACTCTAACCTCAAGTGTTACAACACCAGCTCCTCCACCATGTTCCCTTCATGGAGGCATTTTCACAGTGCTTGCTGAAACCCTAACCATGGTCTTGGTGCAAACTACCTCACAATCGGCAATCTATTCACACACTCAGGAACTCCTGCTCTGATACCACTTGATGAAGGGGTACTCCCCTTAATACAACAAACACATAATAGAAACAACATTATGAGATTTATGACCAATTTACTAAAAACAAAAAGCTTCCATAAATAACACCTCTACACAAGATAGCCCTTATTGAATACAAAAAAATAGAAATATTTTTGGGTGATGCAAGATTGCTCTTACACCCAGGATGCTCCTGCATCAGGTGTTAAGGATGGTGAACCTCTCCCACCCTCTGTAATCACTATTATTGGTGGGAGAGGATGCAAATTTAATGATAAACTTGTATCATATACATTATATGTAGGGAAGTGAAAATTTGTTGGAAGAACCACAAAACTTGATTGTTTTTTGATTGAGATTAAGCCCAGATTGAGACACCATTCATCATGAAAGTGATTTCATTCATGGAAGAGGTGATTTGGTGATGGAATGTGTATGGGGGTATCAGTTATGAAGTGTTTTGGTAGTTGTTTTCATTTGGAGATGAGGTTAGAGGTCCTGTTGAACAAGCCCTAGATTAGTGACCCTATAATCAAGGGTTTGGTGGAAAATGAGTTGGGTGAAGGCTAGAACCTTGTAAGGTTGGAATCTATTATTTCTCAACCTCTAGAAGGATTTTTTTATCCTTTGGAGTCACTAGATTGAGTGGAGTTATGGGTTGTTTTGTAAAAATGGAGAATTAGGCCTAGTGAGGATAGGCTAGGGGTATTGGATCTTGGGTATGATCCAAAGGAGTTAATATTGAGTCTTGGGGAGGATTTTTAGGAAGAAAAGCCAAATTAATGACTGGTTAGGGCTACTAGCTTTAAGGGCTAGATATGAGTGTTGGGTAAGAGATTAGTTGCCCAAATTGGATGGATGGATGGAACATGGTAGAAAGGCCACAGGGAGATGTTTCATGAAGTTATAATAAAGGTTGAGGCCTTGGGTGAAGATATGGTGACTAGGAGGAACTAGGTACACTTGGGGTAGCCTAGGCGACAAGTCATTGAGGGACATTGAAGTAAAGAAGTTATTGCAAAGTGAAATGGATTTATTGTTTGATATGATCAAGATCGATAGGTGTTAAAAATATTTATGCATATGAATTTGTGTTTAGGTATTATCATGATGGAACTAGCACAAGGGAAGATGTCTAATATTTTTTTAGACTAGTCCCTTTTATTTGGTGTCCTTTCGAGTCAAAAATACAATTATTTGTATGGATGTCCTATTAGGATGGAGTATGACTATTCTAGATTTGGTATTACAAAATCTTATTTTTCATGTATTTACCCTTGAGTCATATGAGTAAGGTTTGTTTATGATAGAAAAATTTCAAGTACAAAAATGTAATGACTATCCTATAGAGAATCCTACAATAAAGGTCAATGTGAGTGTAAACTATGTTGAAGGTTTAGAAGTATGTGGCCTCTTGCTATGTAGTGCCTATCCAATTTTAACTCAGTAAGGAGCCATGTCAGTAAGTGAATCATCCATATTTTCTAGGTAATTTGTTAGTGTTATACACTAAGTTTGAACCCTTGTCTCAAGCTCTCATAGTCTTGATAACCTAGTATAACATGGGAATCATCTCCAAGTTGTGGGACCTATGCTAACTAAGATGAGACCTCCAAGTTCTAGGCTGGTTCCTCTTGGATAATCACCTTAAATTTCTTCTTGACATGAAATTAAACCTTTTGGAGGGAAAGGGATAGAATGAATGCTTGTAAGAGAAATGACTTGGAAGAAAACTACTTACTAGGTGATGCACTGAAACTAGGGTTTCGATCTCAGTATGTAGGAATGAAATCAATGAAAAGCTTAGGTCTAGTAGGTAACAACTTACTGAATAGGCTTTCATAAATATTTGATAAGAGGGCCCGAGAATAAGGCAACACTTATGACCTACAAACAGACATTCACTTATACAACTTGGTGTAGGATTGAGACAAGACTGTTAAGGGGGTTGAGGTATACCTACAAGAACATCTAAATTAGATCAAACATAGTAACACACAAAATTGTAGAAAGAAAGAGGGATTAGGAACCCTAAAATAATCACTAGAAACATGCATATACTTTGATCCAATAAGAGATAATCCAAACAAGGAAGCATAGGGACATGAAGGATTGTCACAAATACCTCTGCAATATTTGAATCATTAATGGGAGAAATACAACTATATGAGCCAGAGGGTAGAAATGATACCATAGATAGCCTTTAAGAAAATATGAATTTTCTTCTACAAATTGTCCAACTCTTGAGCACTAAAGGCTCCAAAACAATATATACATACTCAACTACGTGCAGACAAGAGTCAAAAACCTAACTAGGGTTGCAAAGGTTTGTAATAAAATATCAAACCCTAGGTGTCCTTCTGATCATCAATGTAACTCTGTAAATATCTCAATGGATTAGATATTCATCTTTGCATGTCCATTTTGTACTGAGCCCTTCTACAGACACAACAACCTCGATGCATCTACCCACCTGCAACTCCACTAAGCCATGAAGGCATCAAATTTGATCCTGGTATGATACCTAGGTTTAAAATGATTAACCCTGCAAAAGGTGGTGCCAAGTTCATTAAAGCTTCAACAAGATGTGGTACCCTATGAAATCTATGGCACCGATGATTAGATTGTCTACTTATCATCTTCTCAACCATCCCTGTCCTGAGGAATTCAATTCCAGCTACCCATTTGTTGTGCATGGCTGCAAAATGCAAACCCTAGCAAAGCCTTCACAGAGAAATATTTAAGTTTGAATATCAATGGCTAGCCCGGTCATTTTAAAATGTAGTCATCGATGTGAAATCTTCCCAGTAGATGAACGACTCAGATTAACCCAGCAAGAGTTTAGAAAACCCTTTGAAAGGTCAAAAATCCATCTCGACATGTTTGGAAAAATGAGAATCGAGCTTTTTTGCACATCAGCATATTTGGACCCACCTTGAGCCTCTCTCCTTTAACTTGTTCAGTGACTACATGACTAAAGACCTCCTCTAAGTCACAGAATCCTTTCCACCTCCACTAATTTATTTAGAGATTCAACAAAGAAAGCATTCACTGAATTGCTAAGTTGTTTGGAGCACCACCAAACCATTTTGTGAATGAGAAAACATGTGAAACTCATTGGGACTACCAAATACTCTATCAAAGCTAGGCCCAGACTTACCACTTGGCAATCTTTCATTCACTCTGGCCGCTTTGTAGGCACACACCTCAGTAAGTCCCTCTAACATGGACCCCACTTAAACAAGATTTTGATCTAATAGTTGGCGCAAGATCTCATGGCTCCAAAATGTTCTTTCCACTTTTATGCCAACCATAGATCCTTATAGACCGGGACCCCTCTAATAAATGGACCCCTGGAAAATCTAGTCATCACCACCTGGACCAATCCAATCCAAGCATGTTAGCATACAAGGACCCACTGAAGGAAGCTCTGACACAAACCAAGATTGGTGGTTGTTGTAAGATCATGAGCCCTGACACAAACCCTTGAAAACACATGCCAGCCTTCAATCCTCTGCAGATGTTAGAGCCTCTAACTGCCAAAAGGGGCCGGTCCCACTAACACATGTCCACCTATATTCAACCGTAGCCAATCACAAGCCACCAAAATTTATTCATGTAGCAATTGTCTCTAACACAGGACCCACTAACAGAAGCTAGGCGATAAAGTAAGATCTATGACTATCACTATACCACCATGATAAAACACGTGCATCTTGAGCCCTAGTATAATGATAGCCACAAGATGAAATCGAGACTTAACCCATCAAAGAAGATGGCCCCACTGACAAGCCACTGAATTAGACATCACTGATGAATCAGGAGTTGCCAAATAAGATGAGGTGGCACCAGTCCCATTGACACAATGGACTCTAAAGGTAGAAAAGATTGACGATCATCGCAAGATCTCAAGGAATCCTCCGACCCTATGAGATCATACAACAACCGTTTGATTAAGAATCTTGACTTGGCCACTTGAACTAAGACCACCAACTTAAACAATAACCACTCACAGAATTGCTAAGTGTTAAGGGGTTAACCACTAGGAATTGGAGACTTGGTGACTGAAGGATTTATAAAGGCACATGAAAATTGGATGACTTAAGTGACCGGAAAAAGTAGCTGCAAATTAGAACAAAGTCCAAAGGGTTTTAGGGCCTTTTATGGATTTTTTTGGATATAACGGCTACTTTTTCAAACTTTTCAGTTGCAGACTAGGGAGATAACAAATTTGTAGAGGCTAGAGAATAGGGGATAAATCCATGAAAATTTTAGGGATGCTAGACATGGTAAAAATAGAGGCCTGGGTATGGTTTTTAGCCAAATTTGAATGCATATGAAAATTTGGGTAACATTTTGGTGATTTTTGTTGGATGTTAGCCTGGTAGATAGGGAAAACCAATGACCTTGACAATCCATTGGGCATGGGGTCATTCTGAACACAAAACTCAAATCAGAGAGGTAGAACTGGAACTATGCTTAGAGCACTTCTTGAAAAGTGGGAAACTATACTAGAAAGCAAGGAAAGAAAACATGGAAAAATTTTACAAGATTTATAGAGAGGGATTAACCTCAAAACAAGGTTTCAAGTGGAAACCATTTACAGAGATAGGTAAGGGGACTCCCTCCATATTTGATAGTTGAAAAGAATTGGAGCCCCTGCATTCTATGATTACAAATGGTCCACTCCAAAAGGAGTCAAATTTTGTGTCCCTGCCAAGTGTTAGGCCATTTTTCTGTCATAGCAAAAATCCTATGAAAATGGCCTCTTTCCTGCAAATGTTTTTGTAAAGTGTCCTACCCTATGTTCTTCATTGTGTCACCTTGCTCTAGCCCAGATTGCACATGCTGAATCACAAAATCCAGAAAGTTATTCAAATTCTAAGGTCTGCAAGAAAATAATTTCAAAATCTGCCATAGTGTCGAAAATCCATAGTATTTTTTAAAATCCATGATGTTTTCGGTCTATGTGAAAACCCTCATTGTTTTTGACCTTGTGCCTTCTAGCTTTTATGCACTTGTCTTTTGGTGCTGAAAACCTTGTGTGTTTTCGATCCTCTTTCATCAAAAACCGTATGTGTTTTCAATCTCACAGTTTCCTATTTGCTTCCATTCCCTAACTGCGCAAGTGCGATAGATGGTGGGCCCAGGTCTATAAAGCATTTCAAATTATTGGTTGTAGCATGATCGCATGTCACGAATTTTTGACATGTGACCATGCGACCGGATGACACATGTCCCAGTGGGCCTATCAGCTAGTGTCTGATAGATGTTTAACGGGTGACAAAGATTGGTGGTTGTCTCTATACCATGAGGAAAAGATGAAAGCCTTTTAATCTCCATGCTTTAACAAGATTCATTGATGTAGTATGAAGGTCATTGGATTTTCTTGTATGGGCGTGCAGTGGGACCTGTCTGCTCAGTGGCACTGATGTGTCAATTTTCTATTGGTTTCCTGAGATGAGTTGGATTTCATGTCAGTGAGGCCCGGTGTCAGACATTTAAGATCTACAGTCAGCGTGTGATCGCAAGGAATATTCTTTCCCCTTGAGATCATGTGACAACCGTCTGATCTTGCAGTGTTTAAAAGGGTTGACGGGTGGTGGGTCTTGTGTCAAGTGACTCGGTAGTTGTAGTGAATGGCATGATGACATGTGGCATCAGGCGGGCCCAAGTGGGGTTTGAGGTTTGGCAGAGTGGATAAAGATGTGGTGGTGCCAACAAAATTCAATGTGTTCGCACGTTCATGCATAAAAAAGGTGATTCGCTATTTTTTTTGGTGATTTGGTGAATGGTAGTTGGGAAGCTGCTAAATTATTTAGTGAAGGAGCGAAGTGTTTCATGAATTGGTGAAGGTTCTTTGTCGCCAATTCACTAAGTTTGACTAGGACCACTTTTAAGGAAAGTCATAAAGCCCGCGAAGGGAGATTGATTGGATGGCTGCATTTTAAGTTGGTAAAGGTTTAAATTTTGGCCGTTGTTTCTCTGCAGGTGCCAAAGAAATAACCATTAAGAGTCAAATTTGAATTTCTGAGAGTTTCCAGCGACAGAGGGTACCATTTTTATGGAATTGAATGTAGAAATGACCCTGTTTGGTGAGAAGCAATTGGTTTGTCATGTGGTCCAGGATGTCTAGTGCTCATTTGTAGAACATGTACGTTGTAGTTGTGGTTCAAGGCATGTTGTAGGGCATCCTTTTGAGCTTGGTTTTGTGATCCTTTGTACTTGTAGAGAAGACTTTCATAATTAAGGATCAGTTCAGGATTTCCTCTTTCCTAGATTGGATGTGTTTCCCGCCCCTGAATTAAATTCATGATTGTTTCTAGCAGGTTGGGTGGTTGAAACCCTAACCCTAGTCATCTCTAGCTTGTTGCAAATTTCCAAGATGACTAGGGGGGTATAAGTTGCAAACTTTTTGAGTTTGTAGAGGTTCCAATTCTTTTGGTTTTGGTCCCAGATTGTTGATAGTGAAAATTTGAACAAGGAGAGCTTGGATTTAGGGTTTGTTTCCTTTGTGCATTTTTTCATTTGCTAATGTATTGATTCTGCAAGTCTTAGTGAGAATATTTTGGATTCCAATCTCATATTGGTGTATGTCTTTTTATTTTTCTCTTGAGCTCATATATGTTGATTGCACAAAGTGGGTTAGCATATGGTAAACAAAGAGTATTTTGGGGTTATCTTTGAGTTCCTAACAAAGTTAGGATTAAAGTCTTTAAGGTAAGTTCAGTGAGTTCATGGCAAGATAAGGATTTGATGTCCTGATATGTGAGTGAGGGGAGTAATAGGCAAAGCACTTACTCTGGGACTATATATGTTTGAGTTAAGGTTTTAGGGTGATATAGGTTGTTAAGTGACTCTCTTCCTTGGGATAAGGCACTGATCCATTCTCTGGAAGTAGTCCATCATCAGCAATCACACACACACAATTAAATGATAAACATTCCAATTAGATAGTAAAGGGTATAGTTATATATTATTTAGAGACTCCTTTGAAGAAGTGAGTCAAGGGTACACCCACCTGAGCATTGAGGCTCAAAGTGTAGGAGGATCTCCTTGATCCTTGTTAATTTGCACTCTTCCTTGTAGACTTTGGAGTGGTGATAGAGTCAAAGTTTCATTATAGTTATCCATCAAAGTTTAAATCTACAAGTTTTGAAGATCAAAGGGAACAACCAACACCAAGCCTGGATTTGAATTCATCCCATTTGAGAACTACATCCCCAACCTTGAAGTCTCTGACCCTGGCTCTTTTGTCAAAACTCCTCTTTGTCTGCACCTGATGGAACTCCATGTCTCACATTGACTTTCCTCTGAGTTCTTCTAATTCCATCAATTGAGCATATCTGATCTGTAAGGGATCCTCCTCTTCAAATAGGGAATACTAAGTAGCTAAGTCCAGAGCTAGTAATTTTGTTGAAATGGAAAAGTTAGCCTCTTTTCCATACACTAACATGTATGGAGAATTACCAATGATTTTCTTTGGGGTAATCCTATCTAACCACAAGGTAGACCTCAGCTTTCTATGCCAATCTCTCTGATTGTCTTGCAAGGTCTTCTTGATTATCCTAATCAAATTCTTGTTTGTTGATTCTGCTAAGCCATTGCCTTGTGGGTAATAATTGGAGCTAGTATTCAGATAGATGCCATTCTTGACTGCCCACTCTAAGACTTTAAGACCTGTGAATGCCAAGGCATTATCTGAAATGATGGAATCAGGAGTTCCAAACCTATGAACTATGTCATCATAAAAAGTTAATAAAACACTCTCATTTGCTTCTTTTAAAGCAATTGCCTCTATCCATTTGGTGAAGTAATCAGTTGTAGTGATTATCCATTTATGTCCTACACTAGATGGTGGATTAATCATCCCAATAAAATCTATACCCCACTTCATGAAGGGCTTCTCTATTCTGATTAGTTGTAGGGGCAAGGCTGCAAGCCTTTCTTTTCCTGCAAACATGGCACACTTGATGCATTTCTTGACATATCATGACTATCCTTAAAGATAGATGGCCAATAGTATCCAGCCCTCATGATTTTAAAAGTAGTAGTCCTAGGAGAAAAGTGACCTCCAGAAGGTCCATCATGAAACTCAAATAGGACATTAGCTATCTTTCCTGAATCTATGCATCTTAAAAGGACACCACTGTGATCCTTTCTGAAAAGAACATCATCAATCAACACAAAAGGAATAGATTGTAACCTATAATATCTCCTTTGTGCTGAATCCAAACCTATAGGACATTGTCATGTCTTCAAGTAGTTGATCATATTAGGCAACCAGCTTGTTGCCTTATCTTGTTCTTTTGTAGAATGCACCACCAGAGATACATCTGTTTGCTCTGATTTCTTTGAACTTTCATCCTCTGCCAAATGCTCACACAAACCTCTTCCTCTAACCAGCTTGGTAGTTTGAAAATCAATGTCATATTCCATCACCTTGGTGATCCAACCAGCTCTTTTCTCATTTAGGTCTTTGGAGAGAAAAAATTCTTTGACACTTGGATGAGTAACTTTCAAATGTACCCTGCTATGAGACAACAAATATCTAAACTTTTTAAGGCTCTTTACCATAGCAAGTACATGTTTCTCTGCAAAAGAGTATCTCTATTGATATTCTTCTAAACATTTGCTAAAGAAAGCAATAGGTTGCTCCAATCCATCTAAATTTTCTTGGGTCAACATTGCAGATATGGCATCATGACCTCCATAAGCATAAAGGATAAAATCTTTATTGAAATTTGGGTCCAAGATGGTAGGAGCTTCTGTTAAGGCCTCTTTGACAGCTTGGAAATTGACTCTCCCTTCTTTGGTCCAACTAAAAGCTGAACTCTTCTTTAACATGATCCACTATAATTCCTTCTCTAGATACTACATATCCCAATAATTTTCCTTCATGAAATACAAACACACATTTCTTGGGATTAAGAGATATCCCAAATTCTCTACATCTTTCAAAAATCTTTCTCAAATGTTTGATATGATCTACTGCATGCTTTGAATAGACAGTTATGTCATCGAAATATACCAACACAAATTTGTACATTAGGCTATTAAAGGCCATATCCATTGCCTTTTGAAATGTAGCTCCTACATTTGACAAACCAAAGGGCATCTTTTTATAAGCCATGGTTCCCCACTTGGTTGTAAATGTAGTCTTATATTGATCCTCTTCATTTACCAGGATTTGATTGTACCCTAAATAGCCATCCAATAATGAAAATCTCTCAGATCTAGAGACGCATTGTAGAATTTGTTCCATAGAAGGTAGTGGATGGAAATCCTTTAATGAGGCCCTGTTAAGATCCCTGAAGTCAACACATAACCTCAGCTCCCCATTCTTCTTCCTGATAGGAACAAGGTTGGAAACCCAACTAGTATGTTTAATGGGGTAGATGATACCACTATCTATCAATTTGAGCACTTCTTTATGCATAAGTGGCTCAAGCTTAGGATTAACAGGCCTTTGCTTTTTCCTCACTGGTTTGGCATTTGGTTCTAATTCAATAGTGTGCTAAGCACGGGCTAGATCAAAACCTTTGAGGTCCTCATATTGCCATGCAAAAATATCATGGAATTCTTTGAATAATTGATTATAAGCTTTCTTTTCTAATTCAGTGTTCACTTTTCCAAATTATAAGCTCTTACTTGGTTCCAACTCTAATTCAACACAATGTTCTTGTTGAATTACCAGGCCAAATTTTATTTTCTTAACTTCATCATCCTTGTTGAAGATAGTCTCTAAAGTAACAAGACCTCTAGGCATCTTATTAGACTTGAGCTGTATCACTTGATCACCATAGCTTTGTGATAGACTATCTTGATTGTGTTCCAAAAATACATCTTCTTCAAACAAGAACTACAGAATTTGTTCATCATTGTCAAACACTTTCCAATTGACATCATTATCAGGAATAGAGGGTTTGAAAATCACTTTAATATGCTGTTGATCTACCCCCTTTGAAATGCTATTTGGGATGTCATATTGGGATCCAACAGAAGTTAATCTATCTGCATTTTGATTTAACTTTCTAGGGATAGCAACAATATTGAAAGCATAGAAATATTCAATTGCATCCCAAACTCTATGTTTGTATGCTTTCATGGTATCATTTTTAGTTGCACTTATCCCTCTTACTTGGCTGACAACTAACTCACTATCACCATAGACTTTTAAGGCCTTAAGCCCTCTTTTTCTAGCCCATTCTAGTCCATTGACTAGACTTTCATACTTTTTAGTATTGCTAGTGTAGGAGAAACTAAATCTAAAGGAAGTATAATACCTTTTTCCTTTTGGGGACACTAACATAGCACCACCACCAAAACCATTTCTACTTCTAGCTCCATCAAAAAATAGTTCCCAAACCTGACTCTTCTGATCCTCTGAATCAATACTTTCTTTGAGAAGGCTTGGCTCTATAGTATCACTTTCTTGTATTAAGTAACTTCCCAAACCAAAATCCCAAATCATTTTTTCTTGGGCCTCTGAACCTCTTTCATCTAGAAGAATACCAGGGATACCCTCTATCTTTATGCTTGCTTCACTAATAATTTGGAGGTCACTGCTATCAAGTATAGGTCAGTTCACATTGATGGTGTTGGAAACATATGGTTCTATATGGTGTGCTACTAATGGTTCTAACTTAATGGTGACCTTGGTCCCATACCTTGTATGAAATAACATGTGAGACCAATCAGAAGATAGATAACCTCCTATCTTGGCTATAACTCCCTTGAAAGACATATAACAAATAATGCAGGGAGATCTATGATATATATATCAAGGAGGATGGAAAAATGAGGACTAGCATGAAGGATTAGATTGGTATCCTTGGCCACACCTATAGTATTGACTGAGGATCCATCAAGTTGGGTAACCTTCTTTTGGAAGGGCTCATATTTTAGTGCTAATTGTTCATCTACTTTCTTGGGCATTACAGTGCTAGTAGCTCCACTATCTACCATACAATTATGCACTAAATATTTTCCAATGATTAAAGATACATAAAAGGGAGGTGGCTTTAAGTTCCTTCCTTGTGTGGCATTGGCTTTGGAGTTGCTACTTGGAGCCTCCTTTTCTTGATCAATGTCAACCAACATTGGCTTTGCAACTTCTTTTATAGGTTGAGGAGTTGCTACCTGTATCATAGCCTTCTTCAAAATTTTAGGTTGTCCCAGAAGAGCCAAAGAGTCCCACATGGACATGGTGACATTCACCATCTTCATGTTGTCTACAATATTAAATGGTGTCATAGTGTGTACTCTTTGTTGTTTCTTTGGCATGATGGTCTCTACCTCTTTGGAATGGTGGCCTTCTTTGCTTGTAATGACTGGAGTCTCCTTATGTGTTATAGGATTAGCTTTTTGCAGTGGCTCTGAAGATGTAGTGGCTTTAGCATTGGAATCTGCCCTTTCCATGTCTTGAGCTCTTCTTTTTTCTCTTGTAAAGGCAAAAAAAGCAACCTCATCATTGACTTCATTGAAGTTTGGTTGCTCCCAATTCAAGAGAGCAATCTCATTCTCTTGTGATTCTTGTTGAGGCACTAACCCACTAGATGCAACCTCTAATTGAGCTTGTGAGGCATTTTGAACCATTAGAGCTTGGTTCATCCATCCATTTGAACATGTAGCCTGATTATGAGGCTGATTACAAGGAAAAAACCATTCATTATCCATAGCCATATTATTTTGTCTAGGAACCATATCCCTCACTAGATTAGCAAAATTTAGAGGTGCAGGGTTATATGGTTGAAATGGTCTTTGATTAAAACTATCTTTGTCCTTGATAGCCTCCTTGGTATGGTGGCCTATTTTGTTGATAAGGTTGTCCTTGATTTTGATATTGCTAACTAGGGCCTTGGCCTTGTGTCTAAAATGGTGGTCTGATTCCTTGACCTTGCTTCTTTAGATTTGTGACCTCTTTAGTCAAGGTCTACAACAATTTAGTCATTTCTTGCTGACTCCTTTTCTGACTATTCTTTATCTCTTGTAGCTCTTGAAATAAGCTTGTTATTAACTCTTGGCCACTAGTACTAGCTTGAGGTGCCAATATGGTGGGAGTAGGGGTAAATGGGGGTACTTGGGTAGGTGCAATGGGTTGAAGGCTAGGAAAAATGGGCATTGGAGGTCTTCTAGCAATCATGCTTGCTTGGATTAAATAATTTTCACCCCTGACGGCTATGTCAAAAGCTTGGGGTAGAGAAGTACCACCCATAGACTAGATCATGATAGAAATTTGACCATTTAGACTTTGTAAATAGTATAGGAAAGCATGGTCAGCTGACGGTCTCACTGAGACTTGGATTCTATTCCATGTTTTAAGGAATCTACTATTGTAGTCTCTCATTTGCTCTTGGGGATCTCTCTTAATGGTTGTTAACTACTCAACTAGAGACAAATTATCTAATTTATCATCAAAATGTTTACTTAGTGCATCCCCTAACTCATCCCAATAAGTAATAGAACCAACAGTTAGAGTTCTAAACCATTCTAGAGCCTTACCTTTTAAAGAGGCTGCTAATAACTTTGTGGCCACATCTTCTTGAGTAATGTTGTGTATGCTGTAGATGGTGGTCACATCTCTTATGTGATCAAAAGTAGTTGTCTGCCCTTCACCTATGAAATCATGTATACTCTTAAGTTCCACCAAAGGAACATCATGATGATGAGAAAAGGCCAATGGGCTGCCTTGGTTGAATGGTGCAAAAGCAAACTATCTTGCCATTGGAGGTGCTAGAATCTGAAGATTGACAATTATATGAGCTGTATCTATTGCTGGATTTGAATCTTCTTCTAGATCTCTGGTTAGAGATCTGCCTCTTCTTCTGGAATGAAAGGGAAAATGTCTCCTTTCTGAGGTGTCAAGAGGTTTTGATTGAACTCTTCTTGCAAGAGATGTTCTTTGAGTTGACCTACCTTTATGACTTCTTCTTGAGGGCAACTCTAAAAATTTAGTAGGCTTTGAGCTTCTAGTCTCAATCTTTCTCATAAAACTTTAAGAAAATTAGCCTAGATCCTTGAAATCAGTGGAGTTGCCAGATATACTTGGTAAAATGACTTCTAAAAGCCTATTTTATGCAGTCTATATATCAGAGATAGCATAACTTTGAATTTGAATAATTTCTTGTCCCACCGGGTGTGCCAGAATTGTTATACACTGGCACCAAGGTGGGGAATTCTTGAGCTTAAGCCTATACTGATATTTCTTATGTACTAAACTTCTTTAATCCCTTTGTAGATGAGCCAATAGGAACAAATTTTAACGTTAATCTGATCTTTTACTAGTCCCATCAGGCATACTAGAATTGTTATACACTAAGTTTGCACCCTTGTCTCAGGCTCTCATGGTCTTGATAACCTAGTATAACATGGGAATCATCTCCAGGTTGTGGGACCTATGCTAACTAAGATGAGACCTCCAAGTTCTAGGCTAGTTCCTCTTGGATAATCATGTTAATTTTCTTCTTGACATGAAAGTAAAACTTTTGGAGGGAAAGGGATAGAAGGAATGCTTGTAAGGGAAATGACTTGAAAGAAAACTACCTACTAGGTGATGCACCAAAACTAGGGTTTCGATCTCAGTATGTAGGAATGAAATCAATGAAAAGCTCAACTCTAGTAGGTCACAACTTACTGTATAGGCTTCCATAAATATTTGATAAGAGGGCCTAAGAATAAGGCACAACTTATGACCTGCAAACAGACATTCACTTCTACAACTCGATGTAGGATTGAGACAAGACTATTAAGGGGAATGAGGTATACCCACAAGAACATCTAAATCAGATCAAACATAGCAACACACAAAATTGCAAAAAGAAAGAGGGATCAGGAACCCTAAAATAATCACTGAAAACATGCATATACTTTGATCCAATAAGAGATAATCCAAACAAGGAAGCATAGGGACATGAAGGATTGTCACAAATACCTCTGCAATATTTGAATCATCAATGGGAGAAATACAACTATATGAGCCAGAGGGTAGAAATGATACCACAGATGGCCTTTAAGAAAAGATGAATTTTCTTCTACAAATTTTCCAACTTTTGAGCACTAAAGGCTCCAAAAAAATATATAGATACTCAATTGCACACAGGTAGGAGTCAAAAACCTAACTAGGGTTGCAAAGGTTTGTAATAAAATATCAAACCCTAGGTGTCCTTTTGATCATGAATGTAACTCTACAAATATCTCAACCAATCAGATATTCATCTTTGCATGTCCATTTTGTACTGAGCCCTTCTGCAAACACAACAACCTCGATCCATCTACCCACCTCCAACTCCACTAAGCCATGAAGGCTTCAAATCATATCTTGGTATGATACCTGGGTTTAAAATGATTAACCCTGCAAAAGGTGGTGCCAAGCTCATTAAAGCTTCAACAAGACGTGGTACCCTATGAAATCTATGGTACCAATGATCAGATTGTCTACTTATCATCTTCTCAACCATCCCTATCCTGAGGAATTCAATTCTAGCTACCCATTTATCATGCATGGCCACCAAATACAAACCCTAGCAAAGCCTTGGTAGAGAAATATTTAAATTTGAATATCAACCACTAGCCCAGTCATTTTAAAATGTAGCCGTCGATGTGAAATCTTCCCGATAGATGAAAGGCTTAGATTAACCCAGCAATAGTTTAGAAAACCCTTTGAATGGTCAAAAATCCATCTTGGCATGTTTAGACCAATGAGAATCAAGCTTTTTTGCACGTCAACATATTTGGACCCACCTCGAGCCTCTCTCCTTTAAGTCATTTAGTGAATACATGACTAAAGACCTCCTCTAAGTCACAGAATCCTTTCCACCTTCACCAATTTATTTAGAGATTCAACAAACAAAGTGTTCGCTAAATCGCTAAGTTGTTTGGAGCACTGGCAAATCATTTCATGAATGGGAAAATATGTGAAACTCATTGGGACCGCCAAATACTCTATCAAAGCTGGGCCCAGACTTGCCACTTGGCAATATTTCATTCACTCCAACCGCTTCATAGGCACACACCTCGATAAGTCTCTCTGACATGAACCCCACTCAAACAAGATTCTGATCTAATGGCTGGTGCAAGATCTCATGGCTACAAAATATTCTTTTCACTTTTACACCACTCGTAGATCCTTATAGACTAGGACGCCTCTGACAAATGGACCCATAAAAAATCTAGTCATCACCATGTGGACCAATCCAATCCAAGCATGTCAGCATATAAGGACCCACCGAAGGAAGATCTAACACAAACCAAGATCGGTGGTTGTCATAAGATCGTGAGCCCTAACACAAACCCTTGAGAACACACACTGACTATTGATCTACTGTAGATGTTAGAGCCTCTAACTACTGAAAAGGGCCAGTCCCACTGACACATCTCCACCTGTATTCAACCTCAGCCAATCACAAGCCACCAAAATAGATCCATGTAGCATTTGTCTCTAACACAGGACCCACTGACAGAAGCCAGGTGATAAAGTAAGATCTATGACTTTTGCTATACCAGCATGATAAAACACATGCATCTTGAGCCCCTGCTATAATGATAGCGACAAGATTAAATCAGGACCTAACCCCCCAAAGAAGACAGTCCCACTGAGAAGCTGCCAAATTAGACACTGTCGATGAATTAGGAGCTAGCAAATAAGATGAGGTGGCATCGGTCCCACTGACACATTGGACTCTGTAGGTAGAATAAATCGATGATCATCGCAAGATCTCAACGAATCCTTTGACCCTATGAGATCATGCGACAACCGTTAGATTAAGAATCTTGAACTGGCTGCTTGAACTAAGACTGCCAACTTAAACGGTAACCACTCGTGAAATCACTGAGTGTTAAGGGGTTAACCACCAGGAATTGGAGACTTGGTGACTGAAGGATTTATAAAGGCACGTGCAAATTGGATGACTTAAGTGACTAGAAAAAGTAACTGCAAATTAGAACAAAGGCCAAAGGGTTTTAGGGCCTTTTTTTGAATTTTTTGGATATAACAGCTACTTTTTCAAACTTTTCAACTGCAGACTAGGGAGATAACGAATTTGCAGAGGCTAGAGAATAGGGGATAAATCCATGAAAATTTTAGGGATGCTAGACATGGTAAAAATAGAGGCCTGGGTATGGTTTTCAGCCAAATTTGAATGCATATGAAAATTTGGGTAATAGTTAGTTGAGACTATGTTGAGCCAAATATATCAAAACATGAACCTTTACTTGAGTTACATATGAATTAGTGTCAAAGTATTGTAACTCAATTGGTAGAGCAGAATTGGTGAGAATGACGATGACAGATTTCAATGATTTAAAGATGACACAAGCCACTCCAAATTTAGGGGTCAAGGCTATTAGCTCTTATGTTTGAGCTTGATCATTTCTTTTTCTCACCTATTATGTTTTCAAAAATTTCAAAAGAATTCCGAATCCTATAATTTGAATTTGTTACAAGCTAAAACAAGAACCATTTTGTTTCAATGAGTTAGGTGAATCCAGAGGAGAAATTGTGTACTAGTAGCTATTTTTAGATTCTTGTGGGGGTGGGGTCTTGAGCATTTAGATCTTTCAACTTGAATTAGCTACACTGGTATACACTTGTGTGCCTTGGAGTTTCCCTTAATGTTTATGAAGGAATGTAGAACATCTAATAGTTTCCAATGAGTTTGTATACGTTTGAATCGATTCCCTTTATTGCCAGTTCTTGTGTCCACCTATTTCATCTATTAAATGGTAAAGCTTTATATCAAGTTCATAATGTTTTTAATGGTAAAGCCATTCGTAATGTTTTTAGACCTAATTTGCACTTTTCTATCATGACCGTAGGAAATGATAGGTGATAATCTTTATGGCTAAGGTTGAAACCATACCCAAACACTGAGTCATCAGATTATTGTATGTTCATTTTCCATAACAACTTTGTTTGGTTTTTATGTTAATAATTTAGGGTTGTGTCTTAGTTCTAAATGGTTACTTTAATTATGTTTTTAGTCGAGTAGAGGGTATGTGCAAGATCATGAGGGGCCAAAAAGTGGTGATGTCAGTTCAAAACTTTGACAATGTAGATGACAACTTTTTTTTCACCCAAATTTGATAAAATGAAAAGGGTATCTTAAGGAGATTATTAGCTTTCTATCGATATAATTGCTGTCAAATTTTGAATTCGGTAAGTAATTATTAGTTATTTTCTAATTGAGCTACCTCTAAAGTGTTGATTTATATACTGATTGAAAAATGACTATAACTTTCAGACGGTATAACATTTTTGAAATCCAAAAAATGCATCACATTCTATGCTTCACCTACTATAAGGAAATTTTTTTTTTTTTTGAATTTTGTAAAGTTTTGAATGAGTTAAGGTGGTTAGACACGAGAGTTTTTTATTCTGAAAATGTTGTAGCAAAAAATTCATAATTAATTTTTTTGGGATAAAATTACAAAAAAATATGCGTCACATCCAAGCATGAGTGTACTACTTATATATAAAATCTTATAATAAAATATTATCATTTGATTATGATTAAGGTGGTCAGACATACACCTACTTCTTATTTTTTTCCTAAAATTTTTGTATTACTGCATTCAAATCTATACTTCTCACCAATCATACTAACTTTTTCTCAAAAAAGGCCTAGTAGTTTAGAAACTGCATTCAATTTTCTATAGATTCTTTTCTTACAACTTTTTGATATTAGGTTCATATCTAGTTGAAATTTTCACGTCAAGTTGACTAACCCTGATTTGCTGATTTTTCATTGCCACTTAAGGGCATAGTTTGGCCCCTCATGATCTTGCACATACCCTAGAATTAAGTTTTTTTATATAATAAATATTATGTATCATTGTGAAGTTGACATTGTCAACTCCACAATACTTTTCTAGTTTCTTTAATATATTTAGTACTCACTCTAATCGATGATGAGAACTGTTAAGAGGATTTAGCATGAGTCAGTTATGGGAAGTTAAAAAGAGGTTATGAGAATTATTTTTTAGAAGTGATCAAGTATTCAGGGAATTATTTATTTTATATTCAAGCCCCAAAGAATAGGTAGTAGGATAGAGTAGCGTGGGATGAAAGATGGAGAACCAATGGATGAAAAGAAACAATGTAATGGAACCAAATAATGATCAGAAGGATTTAATTTTATTTCAAGATTCTCAGGTTCTTTACATTCCTATTATCTTTCTCTATTTAGATTATTGACCAAGGATCTCAAATACAAGTCAGATTAAGCAATGTTATTGAACTAAGTTTTGGTTGAATGAAACAATGTTGAAGATCTCTGTTTATTTGATATAAGTTGATTCATGGTTTTATTGAAGTTATTTAAAGCTATATGAATCGGTTCATGATGATGATAATCAAGAATTTATTTGTATTTGTGTCTGCTGTGACAATGAAAGATTTCAAAACCCAGATTCATCATTGATTGAATTTGAATATTGAAATGGTTATCAAAGAAACCGATAGTGGGAAAGATTCATGTTACTCCAATATTTGATGTTTCATTTCATCCGAGTTCACACTAGTGTCAATCCTTGAAATAGTTCATAATTGTTTTCAAGAATGGTTACACTAAGTTCTTACTAGTGTAAAATCTTGATATCAGCTAGTGGATGGGTATTTCATGCCACAAAATAGTAGAAAAAAATAAGATGTGATAACAGTCATGTTGAATTGGAACCAAGAAGGGACTTTGCGTAGTAGGGACTAAATTCAAAATGGCTAAGGTATAGATCCATGCCAGTTTGCATGATAGTCAAACAAAAATGTGAGCACCATATTTACAGAGGCATTTCAATATGTAAGCTTGTGTGGACTAAGAAAATATCATTACACATTCATTGAGGTTTGAAGGTAGTTTAAGTTTAGGTTTTTTAGAATTACTTAGGGCACCACGGATAGTTTCATCCTAAAGAGGGGACCCTGTGATGCACCATATTCTCCATTGCCACCCAAAACATTTGCATTAATTGAAGGAAAGTTAAGGAAAGAAAGAAAACATACCTCTCAAACATGTTCAAGCTTCTACCTCTCAAACTTGTTCAAGGAAAGTTAAGCATATCATGCGCATGGGGATTGAAATGAGGTTTGAAACCTTTTTCTTTTACTTTAAGTTATGCCCATGGTGGTCAAAATTTTGACCAACACGGGCATGTATTAAAAAAAAAAAAGTTTTCCTTCTATAATCTGACCAACCTAAACATTTTTATTTGATGGTCAAATTGTTTAGTCAAAAAATAAGGTCAAATGTACTAGTGTGACCTCAAGGTAAAGGTCAACCTTGTAGTTCAAGGTCAACCTTGACCCTGACCTAGGTCAAGGTTGACCTCAACCTTGACTCATGGTCCAAAATCCAAGATCCCAAAGTTTCTGGATGTCAGGTTTTGAAAAGATTTATTTCCCACTTCTGGGTGGGCTATTTCATGCTTCAGAATGGTAAACTCTTAAACTATATTTAATTTAGGTCCACTTCCAAGAGTAAAGGTTTAAATGGGAATTTAATTCTCCTATGTAGGCCTCTCTAGAAGTTTGTGCCTTATAATAGTATAAAAGGAAGCCTTCCTCTCTCATTTCAATCCATCACAACACAAGATCACATCACAATATCTCTCAAGTGAAATCAAGCAATCAAGAAGCAAGAAAGAATGAGAAGGAAATAATTGAAGCACTCATTCATATTCAAGCATTCAAGCATTAAAGACACAATTCATCAAGGAGATCCATTGGTAGCCATTGAAGGATTCAATCTCTATGAAGCCCTCTTGTTGAAGATTTCTTCATCCACATCCATTCAAGCTTCTTCCTATTCCAAGATACATTAAAGATTGGTGTTGAAGATCTAAAGAAAATTGGTTTGAGACATCCTACATCCAATTCTACATTCATTTGGAGCATCCATACTTGTGTATTCAAGGATTAGAATCCTCCACAAGGGTTTTCAACATAGGCAAGGTGAATTGTTTCATTTACTTTGTTTATGAGTACATTTTCAATTCAATTTCAAAGTTAATTCCTAAATTGGGGTTTTACCAAGGATAACCCCTCCCTCCCCAACAAACAAAACCATTTTTCTTCTAGGAATAGGTAGAAAACAAGGAATTACAGTGTATATCTAGACACCCTTTCCGATAAACTTTCAGGGATCCGTGAACAGATTTTCTATTGGAATAGTGCAGGATGAGGTTGACATAAAGGGGCAAGATTTTGCCCCTATATTTAGGTCAAAGTCAACCTTTCTCAGAAAATCATAATTATTCTGGGTTTTCTCCATCTTTGTGTTTCCAGGCCAGATCTGATTGCATAATTTCCCAAAATTGAGTACACACACCAGAAAATAGAATTTTCCAAATCTCATTTTTGAGGTTAGTATTTGTCTTTAAATTCAATTAATATTTCAATACTTCTTTCCATAACAAAATATATAGTTTTCTCCTTCCTTCATATTCTTCATTGATTGATTCATTTATGCATTGACCATTTTCTTATGGTTAATCAATTTGGATCTTTCCTTTGGGAATTTGGGGTTATGAGGAAGATCTTACCTTTCCCAATCCTATATATCATAAATGCATTACATTTTTGTGAACATGATACCTCTCCTATTATTTTATATATTACAGATGCTAAAAGTGAAGAATGCATATTCCTAGGATATTCCACTAAGAGCAAAGCTTTCAAGTGTTTGAATTCTAACAGTAACAAAATTGTGGAAATTGCAAATGTTAGAGTTGAAGAATATGCAGAAAAGAAATGAAGTTGAGTGAAAGAAAGAGCATGAAGATTACAAATCTTTTGTATACATGGAAGAAGGAGAGGCTAGTAATGCACCTAAACCAGATGTCGAGGAACTGCATGAAATTGCTAAGACGCAACATGAAAATGTCAAGAATCAAGAGGATGCTACTAAGAAATTAGAAGAAGAAGAAAAGAATTTACAAGATGAACCTGAAGATCAAGACCAAAGAGAAAGGAAATCTAAACCTACATTGGGAAATATGTAAGGAGACATCATAAACCAGAATAGATCATTGGAGATAAGTAATCTAGAGTCATGATAAGAAGTAAGTTGAAAGATCATGCATGCTTACTATGTGAGTTTGAGCCTAAAATAGTGAAATATTCTTTAGAGAATGAAGACTGGATACAAGCCATGAATGAAGAAAGAGAGTAGATAAAAAAGAACAAAACATGGACACTAGTGTCGAGACCAGAAGACAAGAATGTTATTGGAACAAAATGGGTATTTAGAAATAAGTTGAATGAACATGGAGAAGTCACTAGAAACAAATCTAGACTAGTATGCAAAGGATATGCACAAGAATATGACATTGACTATGGGGAGACATTTACCCTAGTATAAAGATTGGAAGGAGTGAGGAGCCTACTTGCATATGCAGCCTATACATGATTAAAAGTATATCAAATGGATGTTAAATCTTCATTTCTAAATGGGATATTGGAAGAAATAGTATACATTGAATAAAAAGAAGGATTTATTAACCCAAGGAAAAATAATATGGTTTACAAGCTAACAAGCTCCCAGAGCATGGCATGATAGACTGCATAACTATCTAATAAAGATTAGATTTGTAAGAACAATTGACAATAGAAATTTGTATATGAAGACTAAAAAAGGTAAAGGAATTTTCTTAGCTAAAATATCTTTTGATGATATCTTATTTGGAGGACAAGATGCCCTATGTCAAAACTTTTTAAATGAGATGAAAACTGAATTTGAAATGTCTTTGTTTGGTAAGAAAAAATTCTTTGTTGGTTTGCAAGTCTACAAGATGAAGAAAGGTATCTATATTACTCAATCTAAATATGTTAAGGAGATTAAACTTTTGGTATGGAATATTCTAGACTAGTAAGTACACCTATGGCTATTGGACAAAAGTTATCTAAAATTGGTGATACAACTGAAGTGAATCAAACCCTATATAGATCCATGATTGGAAAGCTACAATATGTTGTCCATAGTAGACTAAATATTTCCCTAGTAGTTGAGATTTTTGGAAGATTTTCTACAAATCCTAAAGAGAGTCACATGATGGTTGTGAAAAGGATATTGAGATATCCAAAAGGAACATAGGACTATGGATTAAATTACAAGAAGAATGATAAGTTTGAACTGAAAGTCTACACTGATGGATATTGGGCTAGAAATGTTGATGACAAAAAGAGTACAAGTGGTGGAGCATTCTTTCTAGGAAAGAGATTAGTCTCTTGGACAAGAAAGAAATAGAACTGAATTTCCCAATCTACAACAAAAGCTGAATATGTAGAAATAACTGTGAATTGTTGAAATTTAGCGTGGATCAAGCAATAGTTAAAAGGTATGAAGGAGGAAATCACTGAGTCAATTGTTATTTTCTATGATAACATAAGTCCTATCAACATATCAAAGAATCCTATTATGCACACTAAGACTAAGCATATTGCTATCAAATATCATTACTTGAGAGAGTTGGTTCAAGATAAAGAAGTGAGATTGGAATATGTGAATACAAAGGAACAATTAGCAGATATATTCACAAAGGCATTACCTAAAGATGCTCATGAATACCTTAGAGGTAAATTAGGGGTGATTCCCCTAATGGAGGGTACCTAGAAACATATAAGAGAATTGCATCAAATGTGCTAATCAGAATATCTGACAAATTAATATAGAGAAGGTTACACTTTAGGAATTGCCTAGATTTGTGAGAAGTATAGAAAACATGTTAATCAGTCATAAACAAGATGATAGAGAGAGAAAAATCATACAAAAATGACATAAAGACATCTACATGGTAAAGATGTAAGTGATATATACAAGTTTCTTTGCCAATATTGTCAAAGAGGGAGAGATTTAGAGGGAGAGATTCAGAGAGAGAGAGAGAGAGAGAGAGAGAGAGAGAGAGAGCATGGGAATAAGAAACATATTCAGTGAATAGATGAAGCTAAATTTATCCAAGAAGGAGATGGTACTTTGATGTGTTGGATGTGAATTGGAATGAAGCTAATGATATTAATGAATATATGTTGCACAAATATTTTGGATTGTATGGTGAATCATGTGATGTTCATGTGGTGTTTCCATCAATGCCAAAGAGGGAGATTTTTGGAAACTACAATTGAAACAATTTTTATATTTTCATTGATGTCAAACCTTAACTGGTAAGAGAGTTTTGATCTAGGAGAGTACCATATCTTTTGACTGATTAAGAGGATTTGAAAAGTGGAGATAACAAGAGGAACTAAGGAATGGTTGAGTTATGTGATACTTTAATGTGTACTTAATTAGTTAGCACATTGACAAGATAATGTGTTGTTTATCTTTAACACCAAGTGAAGAAGAAAGACTGGAAATATAGGCTTAACCAAGAAAAAGTGAAGAAATCTAGTTTAAGCTGAGTGATGTTAGTGTCGAATGAGCACTAGTATATGTTAAGAAAATCTAGTGTCGACCAAACATCAGTAATTATCAAGTGACAAATAATTACAGAGTAGAGACAGTCTTTGCCGAGAAGGAAAGTGTTAGCGATGACTGAGATACATAGTATTGATTGAGTGTCAGTAATTTACATTTTGAGAAAGAATTGAGAATCGCAGCTGACATAGTTGAATTCTTGGGATATGTAAAATGTGTTGACATTATTAATCCATGGTATGAAGCATTTAATGCATGGTAAATCATTTTCTTATGATTTCAAAGAGAAGTTTGAATATGTATCTAAAAGGAAAATAAGGAGAACATAATGATGGAAGGATTTGATGAATATGACCTAAACCTAAGATCTACACAAGAGATTGAGCATCAAAAGATTAATCTACCTGATCAAGGAAGTATAAGGATAACCTAATTGTGAGGTTAAAAAATAGAGAAGAGGTTTATGTTATTGACTGATGAGTCTAAGAAGAAGGATGGAGGTGAAGATGTGAAGAGCTGAACAGAGTTGTGGTGATTTCTTGAAGAGAATTCCGAGAAGATCAGAGATGGAGATGGGAATCAAGGTCAGTTAGTAAATCAACATATGAGCGAAGTGGATCTGTATTTGCAAAGTGGGTTGTATATTTTTAGATCATAACCTACTGTTACTTTCTAACCATTTTATCAGTCTAAAGCCTTAAATCAAGGTTGACCTAACAGTCATTTTGTAAATCCTTTAATCAAGGTGACATTCTGATCGAATGTTCTTAAGCCCTCTGACAAGGCCACCCATAATAGGGTGACTAAATACTTTAAGCATGTCACACCTAATAGTGTGTATTATAAACCTTTATCTGGGTTGACTTCTCATAGAGATAACTTAAGAAGAGTGAAAATTAGTAGGATGTTACAAGTGTTTTTTCCCAAATTGGGTTTCTACTATAAATCCTGGTGTTATGCATGTGTGAATGTTATTTGATGTGAATGATGTTGAAATTTTTATATTCTACAAGTTAATTACTCTAGGATAGTGGACTACAAGTTTTATGTTGTTGTTATGTGCTATAGAGACCAAGTTGAGAGATGATTAGATCTGAGTTTGTTGAAGAGCTAGAAAGTTGAATTGGTACATCTAGACCATAGGATACCTGATTCACCCCCCTCTCAGTTATTCTAAAATTATTCTAACATAGAACGTTACAAAGGTTGTTATTGATGATAGAAATTTTAGAGGTACATACAGTGAAGAGGAAGTGATTAAAAAGATTTGTAGATCTTTGACACTTGTGTATAAGACTAAAGTGAAAGCAATAGAGATCATACCCTTAATAGTAAACTTTAACAAAGAGATGTTGATTTCTAAATTAACTACCTTTGAGGCTAGAAAACTTGGATATTCATTACCTAAGCTTGAATCAACATTTAAGGTTGTTGTGCATAATGATGAAAGGACTTTATCAAGTCTAGCGATAAATAATAGAAATTATGTGTGAGAAGAGCTTGGTGATTATGTTGATGAATGAGAAAAGATATAGGAAGATACAAATAAGTTAGATGATATTGTTTCATTTATTGCAACAAGAGAAAAGAGAGGTTAAGGTAAGTTTGAAGGAAAGCTACCCCTGAAATGTTTTTCATGTAATAAGATTGGTCATTTTGCACCTAGATTTCCTACAAGGGTTCCTAAGCACAAACCCAAGT
Source organism: Chamaecyparis obtusa (assembly GCA_027943335.1). Classification (NCBI taxonomy): domain Eukaryota; kingdom Viridiplantae; phylum Streptophyta; class Pinopsida; order Cupressales; family Cupressaceae; genus Chamaecyparis; species Chamaecyparis obtusa. The sequence goes on along the minus strand of BSBK01009612.1, from coordinate 101,251 downwards.
TTCATTGACCTAATTACTCAAATGATAAATAATGTTACTATGCTAGTGAAGGTGATTATGAGGATGATGAAATAAACTACGATTAGATTGGATTTATTTCTCTTAAAGATTGTGAACCTATTCATGAAGAAAAAGCTCTAGTTTCACATGTTGAGAAGAAATAACAATGGATCATAGATAGTGGTTGTTCACATCATATGACAGGTGAGAAAAATAATTTTGTTAAGCTAACAAAGGATGATGGTGGTGTATTTATATTTGGTGATAATGTTCTTAAGTTTATCATGGGAGTAGGATCGATTTCTCTAGACGGGAGGACTAATACTAATGATGTACTACTTGTTGATGGACTTAACCATAATTCGTTAAGTGTTGGACAACTTGTAGACAAGGGTTATCAACTAAAGTTCATTAATGAGAGATGTTCTATCATAAGAAAGTCAAGATATTTGATTGCAACTGGTACTAAATCAAGAGGAAATGTATTTGAGTTGAACACATCTAAGGCTTCTTGTTTGGTTGTGAAGATTGATGATAGTTGTTTATGGCACAAAATATTTTGTCATGTGAATTTTGATAATATTGTGAAGGAAAGTATGAAAAATGTTGCTAGACAACTACCAAAGATTGTAAAACCATCTAACACCATGTGTAGAGAATGTGTAATGGGAAACATGCTAAAAGTAATTTTCAAAGAAAAGCTTCCTGAGCTAAAGGGAAGTTAGATTTGGTACATACAGATCTATGTGAACCTAAAAGAATAAGATCTTATTATGGTGAGAGTATCTTATACTTTTTTTTGATGATTTCTCTAGGATGATGTGAGTTGCATTACTTAGAGAAAAGTCTAAGGTTTTTGACAAGTTTAATATTTTTAAAGAAAAATTTGAGAATGAATTTTGTTTACAGATAAAATGTTTGAGATTAGAAAGAGGTAGAGAGTTTACTTCAAATATATTTAATAACTACTAAGAAGAGCATGGCATATATAGAAAAATATCAACTCCCAGGACTCCACAACAAAATGTCATTGGAGTGCGAAGAAACAAAACAATTTTAGATGTTGCTTGAACTATGTTGTTGGAAGAAAATATGTCACATATTTATTGGAGAGAAGCTATTGATGATGCTATTTATACTTTGAACATAATTAAGATCATAGAAGGTACAAGTAAGACTCCTTATGAATTATTGTTTAATCTTATTCCTATAGTGAAATATTTTAGAATATCTGGTAGTAAATGCTATATCAAAAGAGATGATGACATAGGAAAATTTGATGCTAGAGGTGATTAAGGGATCTTTCTTTCTTATTCTACTAAGATAGAGGCTTACAAATGTTTTAATCTGAGATTGAGAAAGATGATTAAAAGTGACAATGTGAGAATTGATGAGAAGGTTATGATTACATTCATAATTTAGATAATAGAGAAGTTATAATAAATCAAGAAGGACCTTTTGAAGTTGATCATAAGATGGAAATATGTTTCAATGACTCTACTGATATTCAAAAGATACCAAGGTATGTAGCTAATAACCACCCTAAAATACAAATCATTGGTGATGCTAATAAAGGAATATTGACAAAGTCTAGATTAAGGAATAAAATTTGTTTGATTTATCAAGTTGAACCTAAAACTAATGATGAATCTTGTAAGGATAAACCTTGGACTAAAGAAATACAAGAATAATTGGATAAGATAAAGAAAAAAAATACTTGGGAATTGGTTACTAGAACTAAAGACAAGAATGTGATAGGAACTAAATTGGTTTTCATAAATAAGATGAATGAAGAGGGGACAATTGTAAGAAATAAAGAAATACTTATTTGTAAATGATACTGTCAACAAGAAGGCATAGACTTTGAAGAGAAATTTTCTCTTGTTGCTAGGTTAGAGGAAGTAACACTATTTCTTTCATATGTTGCACATAAAGACTTTAACATATATCAGATCGATGATAAATCTACATTTCTAAATGGTGATCTTGAGGAAGAAGTTTACATTTAGAAACCTAATGGATTTCCTTTGACAAAGAATGCCGATATGGTATGTAAACATAAGAAGGTATTGTATGGACTGAAACAAGAACCTAGAGCATGGTATGCAAGATTGGATAAGTATCTACTGAGTCTTGGTTTCATAAAAGGTAATGCTGATAGTAATTTATATTTAAGAATTAGTAAAGAAGAAATTCTAATAGTTGAAGTTTTTGTCAATGACATTATTTTTTGAGGCAATGATGAGATGAGTAAGTTCTCTAAGAAAATGGAAAATCAATTTGAGATGTTAATGATAGGTGAAATGAAAATTTTCCTTAGCTTACAAATTAATCAGAAAAAAGAAGGGATTTTTATTTCTCAAACCAAGCATCCTAAAGAGATGTTAAATAAATTTGGAATGAAATATTGTAAGCATGTTGGAACACTCATGGTTATTGGTTATAAATTTACTAATACTGATGAAAGTGCAAGTGTTTTTTAGAAAATGTACAAATCAATGATTGGAGGCCAATGATTGGAGGCCTACAATATCTTTAACTGATAGTAGACTTGACATAGCTAATGTTGTTGGAATTATGGTGAGATACCAAGAAAATCCTAAAGAGACTCACCTTGTTGTTGTGAAAAGAATATTTAGATACTTGAAGGGAAAACTTGAGTATGGATTATGGTATGAAAAAATTGATGATTTTGTGTTACATGCTTATACTGACACTGATTGGGTAGGAAGTGTGGATAATAGAAAAATTACTACTAGAGGTGCATTTTTCCTTGGAAAAAGATTGGTTTCATGGCTAAGTAAGAAGGACTATATAGCTCAATCTACTATTGAATTAGAATATGTTGATGCTGCTATAAACTACACTCATATTATTTGGATGAAGTAGATGATGAAAGACATTGGAATAATTTTTTAAGAACATGTGGTTATACATGGTGATAAAACTAGCACAATGAATATGTCAAAGACTCTAGTTATGCATTCTAAAACAAAGCATATATCAATAAGTATCATTTATTAAGAGACAAAATAATAGAGAAAGAGATCAAATTGGAGTATATCAAATAAAGGAACATGTAGTAGACATGTTTAAAAAACCTTTTCCAAAAGATACCTTTGAATATCTCAAAGATATGATAGAGGTGAGAGCCCCTCCCTGTGAGAATTAATTGATGCATGAATGCATCAATCCAGTTGTTCTCAGAGATATATCACTTTTGGACTTGATGCTTGGATCTAATCCTCACAGGAGTGATGGCATGAACAAAGCATAACACATTTAGGTGATTTTTGCACTTGAGATGAGATAATTGTAGATCCCTATAGTTTTGTTGTCTATTAGTGTCATACACTTAGTCATTATCTAGGAAATGTTGGTTGGTCATCATAGTGACTGAGTCATCATGTATAGGCCGAGTCATATAATGTACATTTATCGAGAAGTAGTCACTGCTGAGTAAACCTATGGTCACCGAGTACTTTTGTATTATCCGAGTAAGTTTTTGCTGAGTGCCAGAGTATAAAGAATAGTGAATGCCAAGTGAAAGAGATATCAAATTTTGAGCAAGTAGGAATTAACATATGTGTTTGTTATGGTACAATCGCCGAGGTAAAATGTTTTGGCTGAAATTCATATTTTGTTTACTATTTGCTGAGGAAATCACGGAGGTGATTAGGCTTCTATTTTGTAATCATTAACCACTATGAAACACTTGGAGCCAATCAGAATTAGGGAAAGGTTAAGTGGAAAAATGAGTTAATTTGGATCGTAGATCGCAAAACTTGGAGAAATTCAGTTGTCTATATAAGATGAGATTTGAACCCTAATAGATGTCTATGTGGATGCAAAAGGAAAGAGAGAATATATTCAGATCAGTGAAGTATTCTGATAGAAATAAGTGACTCAGTGAAACAAAGTAAAGAAGTGAAGGATAAAATAGATAAGATCAAATCAATACTTGAAGGAGAAGATCTATAATCAGTATACAATGTAGACTGAAGGATCATGTACTGAGATATTCTAACAAGTGTATCAGGGTAAAAATCTTAATAGAGTGGTTTTAACAGACCTTATGTAATCTCTTAACTAAGTGCTTACTTAGTTGTAAGTTTTAAATCCTTTTTCAAGGTACATTGTATAATTCTTTAAGCTCTTAACAGGGTAGAACCCTCATAGGGTAGATCATATTTTATGATCAAATTTGTAGCCCTAATAGGAACACTTTATACTATAGTAGTGAAGATTTGTGGGGGTCATCCCCACCCTAGTTTTACCTTTCAAGGGTTTCTAGGTAACCAAGTTACTGTGTTATGAGTACTTTCATGAATGATATTTAGTTTATTAGGTTAATTACATTGATGAATTCTTTGATAATGCTATGAATTTTTTTAGTAATATTAAAATGGATTAATAGGTGATATCTGATCTACCCCCCTCTTAGCATCACATTTCCCAATATATTTCCAACAATTGGTATCAGAGCTCTAAGGTTTCTTATAGAAAGTCTAACCACTTGAAGACAAAGATCTTGAGATGGAGGTCTATAAGTTGGGAAAAATTATAGAGAATCAAAAGATTGATGTTCATCTTGCATTACAACAACTTGAAGAAGCTAGAGGAGAACTGAAGAAATCCCTAAGAAGGAGAAGAGAAATTTCTATTCAACAAAATTAATCATAATATCAAGAAGAAGATACTACTAGATTATTTGATAATGGGAACTCTGTAGAAACTGATAAATCCATAAAAGAGATACTAGAGAAAAAATAACATTCTAAATGAGGACATCAGAAATCTGAAGAGAGAACAATAAATTCAATCTGTCAGACTCTGTGAAGTAGTTGAACAGAAAAAGAAAGCTGAAGAAGACAAGACAATGGAAGAAGAAGACAAAAGACAAATATCAATGAGAGTTGATGAAAGGACAAGTGACATGTAGAGGCTGACTAAAAATTAAATAGACATGGTAAATCAACTGCTATTGGTTAACTAAGAATTGTGTAGGAGAGATGTGGAAATCACCAATTTGACATAAGAAAATAATCAACTAAGGAATGGACCGAGATCTGAAAAGAAATAAATGAAAGGATGAACAAACCTAATTAAGCTTCAAGATACTTTGAAGAAATTTTAAGGTCACCTAGAAGATCTAGTGATAGATCTGGACTTGGACTAAAAGAGCAATCATCATCCATTGAGGAAGGAGAATCATCAAAAAGTGGAGAGAAAAGGAATGATAAACCAAAGAATAACAAGCCTACATGCCATCACTGTGGAAAGCCATGACATACAGCTAATGTCTATGGAATAAACCATTGTAAGTATGATCCAAAACCTAAATTTAATGGACATTGTTTTAACTATAAGAAACTTGGACATCAAGCATATGAATGTAGGTCTAAGGTAAAAAATCCACCTATCTCACCAAAATTTCAAGGACATTGTTTCAACTATCAGAAGTATGGACATAGATCATTTGAATGTAGATCTAAACCCAAATGGTCATCAAATGAACAAACTAGGTCACCTATGAAGGGTAACTCATACAACTTGGATTATAACACTTGGTACAGTTGTCATTACTATGGAAAATATGGGCATATTGGAGCAAATTGTCTAAAGACTCATTTCAGAGGGAAATCTAAAATTTGGATGAATGGAAGTATGGTATGCTACAAATGTAATAAGATAGGTCATCTAAAGAAAGACTGTAGATCACCCATACTGGGAAATGATCAAATTAGGAATGAAGAAATCATTGAGAAATTGAAAAATCAAGTGAACAAACCATGGAAGAAGAAAGAAGAAGGAAGCACTAGTGAGGCCAGTGCACCTAAGGTCACCCGATCCGATGGATTAGGTGAACATAGTACTTTGAAATAAGAAAAGTAGGTATGTATGGAAATGAGTCTTAAAATGTTTTATCTTATATCAGTTCCTAACATATGTTGAGAAAAATTCCATATCTGCATAGATAGAGATGCATTAGAACATATTTGAGAAAAGTGGAACAATTCATTTTTGATGTCGAGCATCATTGTTTTAGTCTGAAATGACTGAGTTTATCAATATATATCAAGAACCTTCTGATAGCCGAGATGTGATTTACATCGAGTTGTATCCAAATGGCTGTGTCGACCAAGCTTGTGTTAGCCAAGCTTAACATAAGATTACCGAGACAACTTTATTCCACCTAGAATGTGTATGGAACATTTATGAGCCCTAATTTGACCATTTGAAATCTATAAAGAAGAATGTTACTATTACCCAAAATAGCCTATTCTATGCATTTTGGTCACAAGTTGAGCTAAAGCTTCATTTTACCCTATTGAACACCATCAAAAAATTTTATGAGCTTTTGCCTTATCTTCTAGTCTTTGCAAATGTTTTAAGCCCTCTAGCCTGCAAGTACATTTGAAAATCTAGCCATTGCTACAAAACCCTAAAAAACCCCTTTACCAATTCTAATTCCTCATTACCTTTTTGGGCCACTTAAATCTTTAAAATGCATTTGCTAAAAATTTGACCACCTTCATGGGTTAAGTCTCTAGGTTGTCAGGCGAGGTCCCTTTTAATTTTTTGCTACCAAAGCCTAAGTTTTTAGCAAATATTTCCTCCCAACCTTCCCTTTGAAACTTGTGGTTGTCGGATGTTCGCAAGGAATCTTTGGGGCCCTTGTGATCATGCAACAGGATGACACCTATATTGCCAAGTCCATTCTTCATCTGCAAAGGTTAAAGCTTGGCAAAATCTTGTGGTTGTTGCTATGCCGCTAAGGAAAGATGTTGCCTATTTAAGCACGTGGCGTAATGACGACTATCGATCTTCCTTTCGATACAAAACTACTATCAGTGGGTCCATTGCCATGTAGTCTGAGGTGTCTAGTTCTGGTTGGCCACGGCTTTGGTGACATGGATAGGTGTTAGCAGGGCCCGGTGGCTGTCTTTCCTCAAGGATCTGACAGTTCTCATGTGTTCACAAGGAATATTCCTTGCCCTTGTGATCATGCGATAGCTGTCGATGTTGCTTTATTGCCATGGCTCTAATAGTGGGCCCTCTTTTCTAATATGCTCGCTCCTCATTGGCTAGGGTTTTGAATATGTGGAAGTTTTTCAGTGGGTTCGGCTTCCTCAAACGATTAAGTTCCGAGCAGGATCAATGATCGTCATTATACCGCCAAGGTAAGATGCATTCTATTTAAGCTGGCGATATAATGACAATCATCCGATGAGGGTAAAGAGGGTTGTGGGTCCACATTGTTAGATGGGCTAATGTGTAAAGCTATTGATTAGTCACGAGTTGGTGATGTGGAAATCTGTTAGTAGGGCTGAGTATCTGAGCATTTGGCAGGGAAGAAAGATGTATAGTGGTCGCATGATACCATGGAATCTTTTGAGCCCATGTGATCATACAATCACTGTTCGATGCAGGGTCCAAGTTCCTTTGACTTTTGAGGTGTTGGTCTTCTCTGACTTGCTCATTTTCTATTGGGTGCTACTGACGATGTGATCCTTTGACTTTTCAAGGGGCCCACGACTATTGTAAAATCAATATGAGCCACCCAATTTTCCATGAAATATAAGGATCGATGATCACATTTTAAACCAAACCTGGTAACCATTTATTTTCAAATTTAAATATCTTTTTGCGAGGGTTTTTCCACTGTTTGATCCAGTGGGATATGAATGACAGAGGTAGCTCAGATTAAATTCTTCAGGACATTTGCAGTTGGGAGGTTGATGATAAAGGTCTGGATAGCCATCAAGGGTCTATTCTTGTTTCCCAGGTACCATAACATTGATTTCAAGGCCGAGTTGCCAAGAAGTAGATGGATCAAGGCAACTTGACTACAAGTGGATAGGGCATGAACGGACATGCAAACATAGATTTTTTGATCGTTTAGGATATTTGCAAAGATTTATTTATGATGAGAGGTGACATAATTAGGGTTTTTTTATTACATGCAAAATTATGTAACCCTAATTAGGGTTTTGCTCCTGCCGGTGTGCATTAGAGGAGATGTATATATTGTTTTTGGATCTTTTAGAAGCTCAAAGTTAACATTTTGTAAAGAAGAAAGTCTCTTTCTTAGAAGGCTATCTGTGGCATTTTTCTACCCTCTGGTTTTCTACATTCTGTAATCTTCCATTGATGATTCAGATATTGTAAAGGTATTTTGTGACAATTCTTCATGTCCCTATGCTTCCTTCCCTGAATTATCTCTTATTGAATCAAAGTATATGTATGTTTTAAGTGATATCTCAGAGTTCCTGATCCCTCTCTCTTTCTACAATTATTGTGTGTTATTGTGGTTGATTTGATGTGAATGCTTTTGTGGGTATACCTCAACCCCTTAACAATCTTGCTTCATTCCTATGCCGAGTTGCAGAGGTGAATGTTTGTCTACAGGTTGTAGATTGTGTCTAAACTTTTAGGAATACTATTCTTTGCGAAAGCTCTCTCTCTTTCCCTAAATAGTCTCTTTTCTATTACAGACCCTTCTATGAAATATTTATGTAGGCCTATTTAGTGAGTTGTGATCTCCTAGACCTGAGTTGTTCATTATTTTCATCCTCTATACTGAGATTCAAACCCTTCATTTTCGTGTATCACCTAGTAGGTAGTTTTCTTTCAAGTCATTTCCCTTTCAAGTACTCCTTCTATCCCTTTTCCTTCAAAAGATTTACTTTTCATGTCAAAAGAAAATTAAGGTGATTATCCAAGAGGAACCAGCCTAGAACCTAGAGGTCTCATCTTAGTTAGCATAGGTCCCACAACCTGGAGATGATTCCCATGTTATACTAGGTTGTCAAGACTATGAGAGCTTGAAACAAGGGTAAAAACTTAGTGTATAAAAATTCTAGCATGCTCGGTGGGACCAAGAGGTCATAGTTTTCATAGTTCTTGCTAGTTTTGATATGCATCCAATAGGTTGTAGACCTTTGAGAGGTCATTGTTTTGCATATCTGGCAACTCTGAGTTCATATTTATTGGTTTTCAGCGGACTCAGTTCCTAAACTGGATTACCATCCTTCTTTTGATGAAGACATCCCTTCATTTCATGGAGGTTAGCTTTATCAGAGTAGTTGTACTTGTAATTTCATGTAGAACTATCTAGTTGCAGCAATGGAGCAACATTTACCTCATGCTTGTCCCCCACCCACCCAACTTCCAGTATCATTGCAACATCAATACACATATGAGAAGCCTCAAGAGGAGATGCTTTCCTTAAAGGAGCATGCTTATCATACCCAGATCCAACAACAACAAGGTTTGGCTCAGCAGGATCAAGGTTATAAGAGGTATCTGGTAGAGCAATACAAGAGAAATGAGGCCAAACTTGCTGAAGGGTTGGAGGCACAAAGGGAGGTTTATCAAAGGAAGATGGAAGAACAAAAGAGACACTATGAAGAGGTGTTGGAAACATAGAAAAGGCATATGTAGACACAAGAAAAGGATCAGTTTGATGCTAGATGGAAGCAGTGTGAAGAAATCATTGTAGCACAACAAAAAAGTCAGCCAGCCCTTGCAAGTAATCTAGCAATGCTGAACAAAGTTTACAAAGAAAATTTGATTAAGGTTAACATTGCTAGAGCTAAAAAAGAGGAATATTTTCAAAGAACATTAGCAGCTCAGAGGGATGCCTATGAAGAGTTGGAAGTTCATAAGAATAACTATGAAAGGGTGGTTCAAGACCAAAGGATTTTGATGGAGGCCATGTTTGATGGAGGCCATGTTTGATAGAGGCAATGAATTTTAGATTGAGAAAGAAAAGGAGAAGAGAGCTTATGAGGAGTTTCATGAGAGAAAGCTACAGTATCTCAAGTAAAATATAAGATTCCTAGCTTCTACAACTAAAACATATAAAAGAAGCTATGAGATCTAGATTGAGAGATGTGAACAACTTGAGGGAGAAAAGGAGAGCATTGAATAGAAGATTGCTGATCTCAAGGATGCTCTCTTTGAACAGGTTAGGACAAATGAGTTCTTAGAAAATCATGATATTTGTGTTGACAATAGTATGCTTCTCCTACAAGAGAACCTACAAGAAGAAGAAGAAGAAGATCAATTTTGGGACGAGATGGAATACTTTTGCTTGCATCTTGATGACAAGCCCACACTTCTAGAGAACACCTACAAGCTACAAGAGATAATTATTTCCAGTCGGCATAAGGAGGAGATCAATCAGACTAAAATAATCTCTCAAGAGCCTAAGTTTATCAAGGAGAGTTCTAGGTCCAACATCTCTCATGGCTGCCCTATTAGGCATTTGGCTAGGATGGAGGTTATCAAAGGAGTACAAATTATGCCAGCATCCCAATATGATATTCCACCAGAAGCTGAGGCTGAGAATGAACAAAATTAGCTTGTTGTCCCTATTGGCCAAGTAAGTAAGGTCCTATTACTGCTTACTGATCCTCCTCATAATGATGGTGCTTACAATCAGCTTGACCAAGTGAGTAAAATCCATATCAGTCAAATCATTGTCAAGCAGGTGATTCTGTATATCTCCTATATTTATGTTTTAATAGCTTTCCAAAAGCATGTGGATTATTGTAATCTAAGAAGGATGGGAAGTTATTTTTCACAAACAATAAATGGTTTTGTTTAACCTAGTTTTCAGTACTGGCTAGTTTAGGTTAGTTTCCCTATTTTCTATTTCTTGGTTAGTTTCCTTATTTTCCAATAAGTGCCCATGCACAGTTCTATCCCTCTAGTTCTAGGTCTATCTCTCTATGAAGGTTTCTTGTGCTCAAATGTTGACCCCATGCCCAATGGATTGCATTTAGGCCACTAGTTTTCCATGTCTAGCAGGTTGACATCTAGCAAAAATTGCCAAAATGTTACCCAAAATTCTATATTCTATGCATTTTGGTCACAAGTTGAGATAAAGCTTCATTTTATCCTGTTGAACACCATCATAAATTTTTATGAGCTTCTGCCTTGTCTTCTGGTCTCTGGAAATGTTTTAAGTCCTTTGGCCTGCAAGTACATTTGAAAATCTAGCCATTGCTGCAAAACCCTAAAAAATCCCTTTGGCTGATTCTAATTATTCATTACCTTTTTGGGCCACTTAAATCTTTAAAATGCATGTGCTAAAAATTTGACCACCTTCATTTGTTAAGTCTCTAGGTTGTCAGGCGGGGTCCCTTTTAATTTTTTCCTACCAAAGCCTAAGTTTTCGACAAATATTTCCTCTCAACCTTCCCTTTGAAACTTGTGGTTGTCACATGTTCGCAAAGAATCTTTTGAGCCCTTGCAATTATCTGATAGGATGACACCTATATTGGTAGGCCCATTCTTCGTCTGCAAAGGTTAAAGCTTGGCAAAATCTTATGGTTGTCGCTACACCGCTAAGGAAAGATGTTGCTTCTTTAAGCGCACAGTGTAATGACGGCCGTTGATCTCCCTTCCAATACAACGCTACTATCAGTGGGTCCTGTTGGGAGTTCCCTTTGATCTTCAACTTGTAGATTTATACTCTGATGGATAACTTTAATATAACCTTGACTCTATCACCACTCCAAAGTCTACAAGGAAGCAGGCCAATTAACAAGGATCAACAATGAGATCCTCCTACACTTTGAGCCTCAATGCTGAGGCGGGTATACCCTTGATTCACTTCTTCAAAGGAATCATAAAATGTTATACCAATATACTCTTTATTAATTGACTTAAGGATTTGATCATTTAAATTTGTGTGTGATTGATGATGATGGACTTCATCCAGAGGATGGGCCAGTGCCTTAACCTAGGGAAAAGAGTCACCCAATTACATACATCAACTGAAGATCTTAAATCTAACACTCCTAGGCTTAGGATAAGTGTTTTTCCTATTACCCCTCTCCCTCAAACATAAGGACATCAAACTCTTACTTGGTTATAAACTCACTGAACTCACCCAAAAGACTTTAATCCTAACTTTGTTAGGAACTCAGAGATGACTTCACAATACTCTTTGTTTACCATATGCTAATACACTTTGTGACCCTAACATATATGAGCTCAGAACTGAAATAAGAAGACATACACAAATGCAAGATTGGAACTCAATAGCATTCTCATTAACATATTTAGGATCAATATACAATCAAAGAAGCACAAAGATAGGAAAAAGACGCAAAATCTAGCTCCTCTTTCAATATAATACCATCAACAACCAGGGACCAAAAGAAAGTTTTGGAACCTGTTGTAGTACCCATCCCATAACTTTAATTTACTTGCATAATGACTTTTAATATTTTGTTAAGAAATTTAAGTGGTCACTTAAGCTCTATCAGCAATGATATATTAAGCTTATACTTCAAATTTGAATCTTTAAAATAGATGAATTTTAGAGCTTGTAAAGATATATCCAATAGACTTAGAACAAATATTTTGTTTTAAGAAGAATCACATTGGACATAATTAATTACAAATGTATCTTTGATAATCTAATTATTATTACATCCTAAGGTTAGGAATTTAATTCCGTTTACTGTTATTGACCACTTTATTAAGCTAATAATTTTATTAGTTATATGAATTGGATGCTAGATTTTAGGAATGTTCTAAGAAAGTTAATGACTCTACATGTCTATAACTTAATGAATAAACATTTATTTTATAGAAGTGTTATCTTTTTAAATAGTGCATAGATATATTCTCAAATCATGTTACCAAGTATGATAAATCGATTTGGTTTGTAAATTTGAGATATTGAGAACCAAACGGGATTCATTAAGTATCTGGTAAATACGATTCTCTATTATTTAAAGATGGGAATATCATGAGAACTATATAATTGAGAGATAATTAGACCAGTTAAATTATTAAGTATATTTAGATTTGATCTACCCTTAAGGGATTAATCTTAGCCATTTGATTTTTATGATATATCTTTTGGACATAGATTAAATATTGTACTTAAACCACTTTAGAAGATAATTAAATATTAATATATGACGAACAACCTAACTATTTATCCTAAGGTTAGGTGGCCTTAAAAAATCAATCAATTTTAAATTGGTTACTTAGTAATGGATAAATTATTTAAAAGACTTAATAGTCTAATCAATTATTTGAATATAAAGTTTGAGAGTTAAAAATGAAAGTTATAAACATCTAATTATTACAACCCCTATCCCGCAAGCTGTTCTACATCATCTTCTCGTTCATCTTCATGATTAGCATCAACTAGGGAAGTGTGCCAGCGATTTGATAAGAAACCACCGCACCAAGAATTTATGCAGATGGCTGACAGGGAAAAGATGGGAGGGCCCTTATCGGCCTGATTTTGCAGTGAGTAGTTGATGTGTTTAAGTGTGCCACCAATGAAGAAGTGCGTGAGGACCAGGACCATGTCCTCTGACTAATGGAAAGGAATGGAGGGCTTTCTAACTGCTACGGATGCAGAGAAAGCAGCTACAAAAAAGATATAATATATCATAGTTGGAGGAGGTGCGAAGGGAGGTACTCTCGCTGTAACTCTCTTAAAAAACAAAGTCTATTTTTCAAGTGGGGCTGCGATGTCTAATCGGAAGGGGGATCACATTTCTTCCATACCATCCCATGCTGTCAATGAATGGGATGATGCTTTTGTTCAATCTGTGGAGATGCCATACGAAGAACTAGAATACCGTGAACGTGCTGAAACACTAGTGAAAGAGGTCAAAATTTTGTTAAAAAAGAAATGCAGAATGGAAATGGTGATCTAATCGAGCGGCTTGAGATGGTTGACACACTGCAATGCCTTGGAATAGATCAATATTTTAAGGCTGAGATTAAAGAAGCTCTTGATTACGTATACTGCTGTTCTGTCTCTGAATTGTTCACTGCCATACAACTCTGTTGTGGGAGGAAGAGGAGCAGAAGGATATACATCCAGAGGCGGAGGGTTCATCATCGTCATTGGTTTTCCAAATTCTGCCTGTGAAGACCACGTTCTTTCTTTGCATTTGTTGGATCGAATGAAATAGAGTGAGAGAAAAGAGTATCTTCTTAGTCATCTTCCAGGTGAACCAAAGCAGGCTGCGTGAGCGACAGACTTTGTAGTGTTTACTAGATGCTGAGAGCAGAGTGTGAGCAACCAGACTAAAGCATTTGTGAGCGACATAAGCAGACGCATAAGATAAACCAGAGCAGAGTGTTTGTGGTTACATCTACCAGACCAGAGTTGCAGCAACCCAAGAAGAGCTGCGGCTACCAGATGTCAAACTAGACTGTGACCATGTGCAAACAAACAGGTAGGCGTATTTCATTTTTATTTTTATTTTTTTCTATAAAATAAATTTGTTTACTTTACAGTTTAAAGTTAGAAAAATTAAAACTAAACCAGAATAGTAATATAATGTTAGAGACACTGGCAAAACACAGGTAAGCTATTTCAATGCTTGTGTTGAAATTTCGTTTGCTTTTGTATTTCTAGTCCATTCAGTGAGAAACACGAGTTCGATCTTTATAACGAAGCGATTGCACCATAGCTATATCCATGAATCCTATATTACAGCTAAAGAAATTCTCTATATCTTGAATTCACCTGGTTTTATCTTATCACACCCATTTGGTTTTATCTTCGTTAATCCTTATCATTTGCATGACTATTGAATAGATGCCAATGTTGGTTCTCCAAAGTGAAAATTGAGAACTACTAAGCCATATTTTTGGAAGTCCCAAGAAAATCTGCTGAAAGCAAACATACTATAAAATGTAAATTCTTCGCTATTTGCATGAATAGTGTTTGTTTTCGAAAGTGAAAATTGGAAACTATGTCATTTTATCAAAAATCGCAAGAAAATATGCCCAAAGTTAAAATAGTATAAATTGAAAATTATTTTCCTTTGTGAAGATCTATGACTACAATGTTCAATATAACTTTCCTTTGAAAAATATTCGATGAAAAATATTTTGGTTGTTGTTTGGAATTCTATTAGGTTGTTTGGTTTATAAGTGTTATGAATACTAGATAGCGTGAAGAAAGAACAATAGAAAGGATGGACCGCTTCAAAGACATTATAGTTGAAATTAAATTTAGATGGGGTCTTTAGATGTAATATTAACTAGTACATTCAAGAATGAAATGACAAATATGTTCATGCCATGTGTTATCCACTAGATCTACTAGATTTCATCTTATTAAGAATTTAATAAATTATTTGTGTTTAGTTTAAACAGATAAATTAAGCACTCAGTCTTCTATTGTTTATTATTAATTAGAGTCTAGTAAGGTGATTATTAAGGTAAATTGTTTTGAAGTAAGATATTTAAAGTAGATGTAGTTATTTTCTAAATGTAAAATTTAGATTATCTTTTATGATCAGTTTTAAAGATTAATTCGTTTTAATTAACTAGGAATTGTTATTTAGTTTCTTGATAGATTTCATTTTTTTATGAATGATAAGAGTACTAGATAGTTATCTTCTTGTATGTAATATGTATTGAAAATTTAGGAGTAGTTAGAGTGTTAGTTTCTTTTAGTGATTTTATTTTTTGGATATTTTAGAGCTTCATTAGTTCATACTTTCATGAGACTCTTTAGTTAGTCAATGTCATCTTGTTAGTTTTAATGCAAAATGGTTGTAACAAATGTGGAAACTTGGATCGATAACTTGTATAATTTTTAGCAAAACTGATACTTTAAAATCATGGTTATAGATTATTGTATAGTTGAGTAGTGGTTGTGTGTTTATTTATGAATATGGAATTATGCAACTTTAATTAGGTTACTAAGGTAAGCTTCGTATAAAGTTACTTGGAATTAGCCCTGTGGTAATCTTAAGACTTTATGTGTTAAACTAAAGTAATGACCTTGAATTAAGATGTAAGACACCATTGTTTAGGGTCACTATAGTAATTATAGTTTTTCTTAATTGTTATTTTATGTGCCTCTTTATAAGAGTTAGAATTTAGTATATAAAAGCTTAAATTGAAGTTAGATGGTAATATTCGACCAGTTTGTGATGTGACGAATATGGTATTTAAGATAGATGCATAGTTGGGAAGTTGCCATGATATGCTTATTTTGTTATGCTGAATTTGTATAGAAATTTATTAAATTACTTGATTTTTGAAGATAAATGTGTTGTGACTAAAGAAATAATTTATGTCAAGTTATTTGTTCTAGGGGGTTGGGTTTTATGAATGTGGATGAATGGAAGTGTTTGATGTATGAGTTTACATTTCTCCTTTGGCTCCCCATGGTTGGTCATGGAGGAAGCTTTGCTCTTGTTTCTTTGTGGTGTTTTAGCTCCCATGGTTGGTCGTGGTGAGAGAAAGAACCTTTGTTTTTTCTTTTGTCATTGGATTTGGGTTTTATGCTCTTGGCTCACTCACCCATGGGAGGGAAGAGCAACCAAGAGGGGGTGTGGGGAATGGAAGCAACTCCATGTGTAGAGTCTCCTCCATGTGTGGGGAAGGATGAAACTTGGGTTGAGTGATTTTCCCCAAGTAAGCTTGCATTTAGCCCATGGGGCATTGGGGGTATAAGGAGGGAAGATTGGCCATAAGCGCCTTGTTATGATATTGGGGGCATAAGGCGGGATATATTGGTCCATGTGTGGCCTTGTAATGATAATGTGTTTATGTAGGTCCATGTGTGGCCTTGTTATGATAATGCGGTTATTTAGGTCCATGTGTGGCCTTGTATTGATGTTGAGTTATTTGGATCCATGTGTGGCCTTGTTTTCATGCAATGGTTATCTCCATGGGTTGTCCACCCACCCCCCACAAAAGAGTTCTTGGAATTTCTTAGTTTCACCCTTGAGGGAATTTGGGTTTGCAATTTATGTTTCTTGTGAGTGTTTTGTGTTTGATTGTGTGTATCCCATGTTTATGGTCATTTGATGAACCCTCGAGCCATGTTGTAAATCTTGGATCTCATGATGTCACCCTTGGGTGTTAGGTTAGATACTTGTGTCTTTTTATGTGTCCTTGCTTTTCTGAAAGTGTTAAATTAGTGGTATGAGATCCAAGTACCAAACTACGAAGACTCTATGCGTGACGTAGGCAAGGCCATCTGGAGATGAGCCCCCGAGTCTTTAGGTCTGGCCCGTAGGTCTTCTTCTTCTTTTTATATACGTAAACTCTCTTAGTTAAAATAAATGGAAAGGATTACTATTGGATCAAATATATTGGTTAGTAAATTTGATGTTGTAGACTGAGAAATGTAACATTTATTGTGCCCCATAATTGATGTAATGTAGTAGCAATTGTTCTTTCGCAAAGGTAACTAGAGATTTGGATTATGTTCTTTAATCATGTTATATTAATTAAGCATTTATGTTTCTCTCTGATGTTGTATGACCTAGTTAATTATAAATCTTGTGTTAAAAAAATAAAATTGTTGTGATCTTTCATGCAAAAGTTTGGGCATGACACCTGCACTAAGTCAAAAAATCTATAATATATACTCCCTAGTCATCTTGGAAACCCAAAATAGGTTGCAACAAGCTACAGATAACTAGGGTTAGGGTTTCACCCACTAAACCCACCAGAAATGGTCACAAATTTATTACAGGGGAAGAAACCCAAGCAACCAGGAGAAGATAGATCCCAAAGTGATTCCAATCATGAAAAATCTCATTGAGAAGGTACTGAGAACCAAAAAAATGCCCAAAATGTCAACCTGCTCGGCCACCTACAACATGCCTCGAGCACAAAAATTACAATACAGACCCCTGCAGATGATCATGGCACACCCTGGACCACACTGCAATAGCAAGTGCCACTAAACAAATCAAATCTAGCTGTGAAAGCATTCAATTTTGGTCCTTTTGGTCATAGGAAACCCTTAGAAATTTGAATTTGAAATCAAACAATCGCACTCAAGCACCAGCAATGAATCAACGGTCATAATTTAAATCTGGGCCAACTTTATATCGCAACCGTTAGATCCCTCTATTTCATGGGCTTATGTCCTTAACTCAACCAGATACCCCAAGTTTACCTCTAGTGACCACATGACAAGGCATTTCTTATTCATGAAATAAAACCTTAACTCACCACTTAACCTTGTGAACTAACGACCAAAGGGACCTAACTCATCCTAGCTACATCTGGTGAACCAGCGACCAAAGGCTTTCATTAGTTCGTGAAGAACTTTATCTATCTGCCAATTATTTTAGCGATTATGTGAATACACACTCACTGAATTGCCAGCCTTTTAGAATACCACCAAATCATTTTGTGAATGAGTGAAAAGCACTGAAAATTCATCAGGCCGCTAACCTTTTATCAGGACCGTCAAAAGGATGAGGCAATTTTAATGAGCCTACACAAGAAGATCGACGGTTGTCTCATCTTCGCATAGGCTTCTGAGATTCTTTCAAATTATAAGACAACCATCAATCGAAGAATCTTTCCCTTCCATAACAACCCTCTGACAGGAAACAAAATCAATGGTGGTCTTAAGATCGTAAGTGTTAGAGAAAACCCATCAGATTACACACTAACCATTGATGCTTTGTCACTGTTAGAAGCCACTGAGCCTCAAAATACCTGGGCCCACTGATAGCATGCCTAGTCACTCACTTGTGGACCAATCAGATAACAATAAATTAGCACACCTAGCATGTGGACCTGTCGCACTTAGCCCCTTTGAGAAAGGTAGAATCAATAGTGAGTACATGATCTTAAGCCTCTAATACATCCCATAAGATCATGCGCTCGTTGTTGATTTTATGACAATGTCAGGACCCTCTGACACATCTGGAAACTAGGTCCCACTGACAACTACCAACATGTTAATACATGGACCAATAATATACCACCAACTATGCTTACATGTTACCTTGGACCCACTGACAGCCTATACATTAGATTCCAAATCGACGGTTGTCACATGATCGCAAAGGGGAAGAATATTCCTTGCGATCATGCGACAACCACCAGATCTTTAGTCGACTGACAACTTGACCCCACCCCTCCATATCATCTTTTCTTTCAGCCAATAAAATGTCACCACTTATGCTTATGCAGTAGTGGTCCCACCCATTTGAAGTGCTATGTCACAAAGGAAAATCAACAGATGTCGCAACATCACATAGCTCTAAAAAATCCCTTGCACTTTAATGACAGCCATCAGATTGAGATGGTGTCAGAAGGCTAGGCCCAGGAAAGAATGAAGTCAGAACATAGGAAATATTAAAACACTAACTTAGGAAAATATTAGCACTGGGACTTAGGAAAATTAAAGGCCACCGAGGTGATAAAACCTTTAGTCGCAAGATCGCATAACATGAAAAAGGTTCACGTGATCATGCGACAAAGGGGAAAAACAATTAAGCACATGCATTATGGGACCTTTAAGTGACCTAAATAAAGTATTGACAAATTAGAACAAGGCCAAGGTTATTCTTACCAACGGCTATATTTTTTAATTTGAACTTAAGGGTTTAAGGCCAGAGACCAAGAAAAACACTGCAAGGACTACGAGAAAAGACCAGGAGCCATGAAAATTTTGCACATGCTAACGGGTCCATTGCCACATAGTCTGAGGTGTCTGCTTTTGGTTGGCCATGGGTTTGGTGACATGGAGAGGTGTTAGCGGGGCCCGGTGGCTATCTTTCCTCAAGGATCTGATGGTTGTCACGTGTTCACAAGGAATATTCCTTGCCCTTGCGATCATGCGACAGCCATTGATGTTTCTTTATTGCCATGAATCTGACAGTGGTTCCTCTTTTCTAATATGCTCACTCCTCATTGGCTGGGGTTTTGAACAGGTGGAAGTTTGTCAGTGGGGTCCACTTCCTCAAAGGATTAAGTTCCAAGCATGATTGATGATCATTGTTATACTACCAAGGTAAGATGTCCACTATTTAAGTTGGCAATGTAACAACAACCATCCGATGAGGGTAAAGAGGGTCATGGGTCCACATTGTCAGATGGGCTGATGTGTAAAGCTTTTGATTGGTATGAGCTAGTGATGTGGAAATCTATCGGTAGGGATGAGCATCTTAGCATTTGGCAGGGATCTACGGTGGTCACATGATCGCATGGAATATTTTGACCCCATGTGGTCATGTGACCGCCGTCTGATGCAGGGTCTAGGTTCCTTTGACTTCTAAGGTGTCAGTCTTCTTTGATGTGCTCATTTTCTATTGGGTGCTACTGATGATGTGGTCTTTTGACTTTTCAAGGGGCCCGCGACTATTTAAAATCAATATGAGCTGCCCGATCTAACGAGAAATATAAGGATTGACGATCATGTTTTAAACCAAACCTAGTAACCGTTAATCTTCAAATTTAAATATCTTTCTGCGAGGGTTTTTCCAGTGTTTGATCCAGCAAGATATGAATGATAGAGGTAGCTCAAAATAAATTCTTCAGGATATTTGTAGTTGGGAGGTTGATGATAAAGGTTTGGACAACCATCGTGGGTCTATTCTTTTTTCCTAGGTAACATAACATTGATTTCAAGGCTGAGTTGCTGAGAAGTAGATAGATCAAGGTGACTTGTCTATAGGTGGATAGGGCATGAATAGACATGCAAACGTAGATTTTTTGATCGTTCAGGATATTTGCAAAGATGTATTTATGATGAGAGGTGACAAAATTAGGGTTTGTTTATTACATGCAAAATTATGTAACCCTAATTAGGTTTTTTCTCCTGCCGGTGTGCATTAGAGGAGATGTATATATTGTTTTTGGATCTTTTAGAAGCCCAAATTTCACATTTTGTAAAGAAGAAAGTCTCTTTCTTAGAAGGCTATCTGTGGCATTTTTCTGCCCTCTAGTTTTCTACATTCTGTAATCTTCCATTGATGACTCAGATATTGCAAAGGTATTTTGTGACAATTCTTCATGTCCCTATGCTTCCTTGCCTAAATTATCTCTTATTGAATCAAAGTATATGTATGTTTTGAGTGATATCTCAGGGTTCCTGATCCCTCTCTCTTTCTACAATTATTGTGCGTTATTGTGGATGATTTGATGTGAATGCTTTTGTGGGTATACCTCAACCCCTTAACAATCTTGTCTCATTCCTATGCCAAGTTGCAGAGGTGAATGTTTTTCTATAGGTTGTAGATTGTGTCTAAACTTTTAGGAATACTATTATTTGTGAAAGCTCTCTCTCTCTTTCCCCGAATAGTCTCTTTTCTATTGCAAACCCTTATATGAAATATTTATGTAGGCCTATTTAGTGAGTTGTGATCTCTTAGACCTGAGTTGTTCATTATTTTCATCCTCTATACTGAGATTCAAACCCTTCATTTCAGTGTATCACCTAGTAGGTAGTTTTCTTTCAAGTCATTTCCCTTTCAAGTACTCCTTCTAGCCCTTTTCCCTCAAAAGATTTAGTTTTCATGTCAAAAGAAAATTAAGGTGATTATCCAAGAGGAACTAGCCTAGAACCTAGAGGTCTCATCTCAATTATCATAGGTCCCACAACCTGGAGATGATTCCCATGTTATACTAGGTTATCAAGACTATGAGAGCTTGAAACAAGGGTGCAAACTTAGTGTATAACAGTTACCATTCATTTCATTTCACCAAAAAATTGAGAATTTCTTTCAGCGATTCAAGAGTGTGTAACCTTTTTTGTTTTAGATCTTAAGGGAAATTTCAAAATCTTCACAGCGTACCATCAAAAAATCATTTGTTGAACACTTGCGCAAAGGTACCATACCAAGTAAAATATTTTTCAAGAATTTTTAGTTGAGAAAAATGGCATCATCTTCATCAGCTATAATGAAGAAATAGGGAAAGGAGGTTTTGAATGTTCAATTGGTAAGGAATGAGGTGTGTAAGCCACAGAAGTTTCAGGCCATTCCAGAGAGCGCGATCATGGGAGATCTTAATGGTGTTTTGTCATCAGTTCTAAAAAATGTTTTAATTGTAAACAACATTAGGTCATGCTACATGTGCAAAATTGGAGAGATTTGTGACTATGAAATCAGGGAAGCATACAAAAAATTGTGCAGCATTGGGGTGTTGAAGCCAGAACACCAGAAGGTTGCTGAGGAAGGGTTAGTTCATGCCCTAGATTTTCTACAAAATTTCAAAGTAGACTAGATTAAAATTGTATTGAGTAGAGTACATGACATGAAAATTTGGCTAGAGGATGGACTAGTTCAGATCACAAAAGAAATGATTCACCAGGTAATTGGTTACCCTAAACTCCCTGGTAAGAAAACAATGAGATGTTTAAGCAAAGAGGAGATTTAGGAAAACACTCAGGTAGTATGAAATAAGCACGAAATGAAAATTTCCATATCACAAATTTTATCAGTCTAGTAAGTTGGACAACATCCCATGTATGGCAGTGGACTAGGCTTGGAAAATCATCAAGAAGGGCCATACCTACGAACTCG
Source organism: Chamaecyparis obtusa (assembly GCA_027943335.1). Taxonomy (NCBI): domain Eukaryota; kingdom Viridiplantae; phylum Streptophyta; class Pinopsida; order Cupressales; family Cupressaceae; genus Chamaecyparis; species Chamaecyparis obtusa. Next base: position 78,959 of record BSBK01009612.1, on the reverse strand, counting down.
CTAAGCTCCAACTAACTCAGCTTGTCGAGAACCTTACTTCTATCTGGAAAGAAAAGAATTCTATGTGTAAGTTTGGTTCCCTATTTGTTTGACTATTCTTTTACACTCAGAAGTATTTTCCTACTACTAGCAGAGTAATTTTGGATAAGGACAAGCCAATCATAGTTCAAATTAATGAGTTCATCAATCAGATAGGAGAGAATTTTAAGGGCATTATGGAAAACTACTTTATAGAATTCAAGAAGAAAATGAGGAAGAGAAGTAGGATTCTTGTATCTCTAGGTGAGAAGTACTATTAGAACATTTGTTTCTTAGTAGATATTGACTTCACATATGCACAAGCTGCTTTACCAAGGGTATCATGGCTAATTCCATTACCTTATGAGGCTAATATTAATGAGACCAAAATAGCAATCACAACCTTGTTAGCTGAGGAAATTGATCAAAAGGCTCCCTACTTTGGAACATATGAGGAGCCTAAGTTGAAGATATCCATAGGATTGAAGTCTGCTACCATGGAAAGAAAGAGGAAAAAGATAGTAAAGAACCTATTAAAAATGATAGGAGAGAGAGAGAGAGAGAAGTAGATGCACCTCTTGAACTGACATGGGGACTAGGAGAAGACAAAGAAAGTAAATCTAGTAAAAATAAAGAAGAGGAGAAAGTAGTGGAGAAGAAAGGCAAGAAGGTAGTAATTGACGATGTTAGAATAATTGAGAGGGGGGGTGAATCAGTTATCTAGTGTCCCAAATCAAAATGTATAATTCAAAACTTTTCTTTAATTTCTTCTCGTCGGTAAACAATAAAATTTTTACTATCTGTTCTTTTACTGATTACCAGTCTAAGGCTAAAAGAATTACCGGTCAAATATAACATGTAACATGTAAAGAATCATAACAAACCAATATCACAATCAACACATAACACACAAGATTTAAAGTGAAAATCATGTAAAGGGAAAAACCACTTGGGACTGGCAATCCAAAATTGTTCACTCTTCTGAAGTGAGGTCGCTTAAGACCCAACCCTGTTAAAGGTTACAAACACACTGTCAGGTGTGACCTTGTTAGAGGATTGTAGACTAGAAGTTATCATCCAACTAGCATTCACTATGGGGTTGACAGGATAACAATGTTCATTCTATGAATGATACATCATAAGACTTTCAGAGTCCACTGGGTTAAGCAATTTTGACTATATACAATGGTTAACTATGTAACAGTAAATGACCTACCCTAATAAAACTTCAATTGAAAATTATAGATCAATATTTAGTCGATAGAAATCCTTCTGATCAATATTTCACTTTAGATTCAATACTGTATCAACTTACTATCCATAAGTAATTGCTCTTTGTAGCTTAGTAATTGCTCTGAGCTTGATTCTTACTTAACTAGTATGATTAGAATGCATGAAAACCTTCTTCATGCAATAATCTTATAGCTTCTTCTTCTTTTGGCATTTTTCATAAAGAAAATCTATTCTCTTATATAGACGAGTAAATTGTTTTCTTCTCAACCATCAGATTTTTCTTCTTAACCACATTAGATTTTTCCGCTTCAAACTTTATTGGTACTTATGTCAATAACACATTTCAATCTTCTCCATTAGATCTTCCCTAAATTTATTCAGCCATTGATCTATATAACAAAAATTATCTGTTACCTTGATGTTATACTCTTTCTAGCTCATCAATCTTTATCAGCTAAACTAGTCATTTGATTCATTCTATTCCTCTCAGTTAACAAAGAATGCATCAGTGAACACTGCTCAGTTAATAATGTGATCGGTATTTAGTACACTCCATCGATGTATACTATAAATGCTTCACTTACCAACAACACTACTTTGTGTCTTTCAGCTCTATACTTCATCATAGATGAATGCAACATAATAAAGTCAATATCATCAAGTCATAGACTCATAAAAAATTTACTCAATGTGTTCCTTATCCTCATTTGTCATGTACATCTTTCCTCATGTAGATTTCTCTATTCTTCATCTCTTTTTCACCTTTCCTCAGATGTGTCAGTATAGTAACTTACACAATAAGTGTTGTCAAACTAGTTGACATCAATGACAACAAAATACTAATTTAATCATATTACATTTCTAATTAGCAACTCCTCAGTGATCTTTAATCACAAATTCTTCAATCAGATTCCAAATCAGTTGTAGTCCAACAATCTCTCCATTTGTCATTGATGGAAACTCAAGTAATATGAAATGTACCATACACATACCAAACATATATTCTACAACTTTGTGAACAAAATGCTATAAGTCAAATAGAATTAATATGTTTAATCACTACGTTACTAAACAACATTAAGTAATATAGCTTTACCATTCTACAGTTGTGATCTTTTCAGTTCTCTTATTCCTGCTTCTGTTCTCTGTAACTGATCTTCAATAGTCTATCTCATTTAGATTGTCTCTCCCTTAGATAATTCTCATCAGTGCTTGTTCCTTTTCATATCTTGTTTATCTCTCCCTTTGACATCAATGCCAAAGAAACAAATAAATAAATAATTATGTCTTCCTCTATATCTCTGAATACTGATATTCCAATCGGTTCAAGTTCTCAAACTTAATCACAACCTTGAACATGATTCAAAGTGTGAACTATCCTACATCAACATGAAAGATCTTCTGATAGAAGTAGGCTGATGCAACAAGCAGATCACCTTAGTGACTGATAGACAGGGGATGGACCCCAAGTCTAGTCCTCAAGTATTCAAATGTGTCCTTTGGTAGGGGTTTTGTAAAAATATCTGCAAGTTGTTCTTTAGATGTGACAAATTCTAACTTCACTTGCTTCTCTTGCACTTTTTCTCTTAAGTAATGATACTTAATAGATATATGCTTTGTCTTAGAGTGCATCACAAGTTTTTTCAAAATATTAATAGCACTAGTGTTGTCATAATATATAATCACCGGGTCAGTGATTACCTCCTCATTCATTCCTTCCAACACTTGTTTGATATATGCAATGTTTGAATAGTTAGTTGTAGCAGCAACATATTTTGCTTTAGCTATAGACTGAGAAATAAAAGCTTGCTTTTTACTTGTCCATGTTACAAGTCTTTCACCAAAGAAAAATGCTCCTCCAGTGGTACTTTTTCTATCATCCACATTTCCAGCCCAATCAGCATCAGTGTAAACTTTTAGTTCAAACTTCTCTTCCTTAGTGTTGGTTGTTCCCTTTGATCTTCAAAACTTGTAGATTTATAATTTGATGGATAACTATAATGAAACTTTGACTATATCACCACTCCAAAGTCTACAAGGAAGAGGGCCAATTAACAAGGATCAAGGAGATCCTCCTACACTTTGAGTGTTAATGCTCGGGCGTGTGTACCCTTGACTCACTTCTTTAAAGGAGTCTCTAAACAATATATAACTATACCCTTTACTATCTGATTGAAAGGTTTATCATTTAATTGTGTGTGTGTGTGTGATTGCTGATGATGGACTGCTTCCAGAGAATGGATCAGTGCCTTATCCCAGGGTAGAGAGTCACTTAACAACCTATATCACCCTAAAACCTTAACTCAAACATATATAGACTCAGAGTAAGTGCTTTGCCTATTACTCCCCTTACTCACATATCAGGACATCAAATCCTTATCTTGCCATTAACCCACTGAACTTACCTTAAAGACTTTAATCTTAACTTTGTTAGGAACTCAAAGATAACCCCAAAATACTCTGTGTTTACCATATGCTAACCTACTTTGTGCAATCAACATATATGAGCTCAAGAGAAAAACAAAAGACATACACCAATATGAGATTGGAATCCAAAATATTCTCAGTAAGACTTGCAGAATCAATACATTACCAAATGACAAAATGCACAAAGGAAAAAAACCCTAAATCCGGGCTCTCCTTGTTCAAATTTTCACTATCAACAATCTGGGACTAAAACCAAAAGAATTGGAACCCCTGCAAACTCAAAAAGTCTACCACTTATACCCCCCTAGTCATCTTGGAAATTTGCAACAAGCTACAGATGACTAGAGTTAGGGTTTCAACCACCAAACCATCTAGAAACAATCATGAATTTAATTCAGGGTTGAGAAACACATCCAATCCAGGAAAGAGGAAATCTTGAACTGATACTTAATTATGAAAGTCTTCTCTGCAAGTACAAAGGATCACAAAACTAGGATCAAAAGGACACTGTGTAACATGCCTTGAGCCACAGCTACAATGTACATGCTCTACAAATGAGCACTAGACATCCTGGACCACATGGAAAACCAATCACTTCTCACCAAACAGGGTCATTTCTGCATTGAATTCCATAAAAATGGTACCTGCTGTCATTGGAAACTCTCATAAATTCAAATTTGAATCTCAACAATTATTGCTTTGGTGACTGCAGAGAAATGACAGCCAAAATCCAAACCTTTACCAACTTTAAAACATAGCCGTCTGATCAATCTCCCTTCGTGGGCTTTATGAATTTCCTTAAAAGTGGTCCCAGTCAAACTTAGTGAATTGGTGACAAAGAACCTTCACCAATTCGTGAAACATTTCACTCCTTCGCTAAATAATTTAGCGACTTCCTGACTACCATTCGCCAAATCACCAAACAAACTAGTGAATCACCTTTTTTCTGTGTGTATGTGCGAACACATTGAATTTTTTTGGCACCACCAGATCTTTATCCACTCCGCCAAACCTCAAACCCCACCTGAGCCCACTTGATGCCACCTGTTGCCATGCTATTCATGATTCATGCTCAGTCACTAACACTGGACCCACTTTTACAAGCCTTCAACATCAAACAGTGGGCGCATGATCGCATGGGTCTAACACCTCCCATGAGATCATGCGCTAACCACTAGATCTACCACGCCATCCTCCCCTCTGAAACTCTCAGGCCTACTGATGAACTACCACATCACCACCACTTCCTACCCACCTCAGCATCCAAAAGATGCCCCATCACCCCCTGCCACTGGGGCCCAGGACACGTGTCAACCGGTCGCATGGTCGCATGTCAGAAAAGTATGACATGAGATCATGTGACAGCCAACCCCAGGTTGCCACATCACCACCTCGGACCAACTAGAAGAAGCTTTGCCTTTCAAGAATCTGACAGTTGTCACAAAAGTGTGAAAAATAAACCTCGTCCAACTTTTCTATGCAAACAAGTGACATCCACAAATCCTGTCTGAATATTAACTGCACCAAGAAACTACGTACACTAATACATTTGGGGGCATTTTGTGACGGCTATGTGTCGCAATTGTGACAGCTATGTGTCGCAATAGCAACACCCATAGACGTCATTGTTTTTTAGTCGCAAATTGCGACATCTATGGGTAGCCGTCGCAATTGCGACACATATCCCGTCGCAATGTGCCTAAGATTTGTTAGCGGCATGGCCGTCGCCCCCCGTTGCATGGCTTCGGAGGGCCGTCGCAATCGCGACAGACCTCCCAAGCAATTGCGACGGGCACCTGCATCGCATTGCAACGGGTTGCCGTCGCAATTGCGACGCCCGTGGGTTGATTAAAAAAAAAAATTTAATTTAATACATTGCTAATGAACCACATTAATGCTTTTTTCTTTCAACAAATGAGGACAGCCACTGTAAAGACAACATGATAATGTACACTCACTGTAAGGACAGTCACAAATGAGGACATCTCACAGTGACTGTCCCTAGTGTAATTGCCACTTGAATGTATTGCTATTCAGCCACATTAATGCTTTTCTTCTTCAACAAATGAGGATAGTCACTGTAAAGACAACATGATAATGTACACTCACATGTACACTCACAGTGAGTGTACATTATCATGTTGTCTTTACAGTGACTATCCTCATTTGTTGAAGAAGAAAAGCATTAATGTGGCTGAATAGCAATACATTCAAGTGGCAATTACACTAGGGACAGTCACTGTGAGATGTCCTCATTTGTGACTGTCCTTACAGTGAGTGTACATTATCATGTTGTCTTTACAGTGAGTGTACATTATCATGTTGTCTTTACAGTGTCAATATATGCATTATTACTTAAACTAAAGAGTACTCTAAATAATATGTCATTGTGGAGTTCTGATTGCTTCCAATTTGATATACGCTTGTTCTACTTATGTATCCAGCATCATGTAAGAAAAGTTGATGCTTTTAAATAGATTCATTTAGCCATGAAATGCCTATGCATGTTACATACAAGATTCCAAGGCCCAAAACTGATTACTCATTATAATTCATGTACAGAATGATAATCAACCACAACGAGGCATGCGTAGGCGCTGCTTAGATTTTGAGGCATCAGAAGCTCGTAGAAGAAACTTGACCAATGGCTCATGGAATGCAACAAACATATTGCCTAAAACAGGAGCATTGGTAACCACAGATGATGGTTTTGAAAAGAACACTTCACCATCAATGTCACGTGAGGGAACTGCAATTTCTGATGGCAAGTAACTTGTAGTATATAAGAGAGATGCAGGTACAGATGCTGGGAATACATTGCTAATGAACCACATTAATGCTTTTTTCCTTCAACAAATGAGGACAGTCACTTTAAAGACAACATGATAATGTACACTCACTGTAAGGATAGTCACAAATGAGGACATCTCACAATGACTGTCCCTTGTGTAATTTCCACTTGAATGTATTGCTATTCAGCCACATTAATGCTTTTCTTCTTCAACAAATGAGGATAGTCACTCTAAAGACAACATGATAATGTACACGGGCTGTAAGTGTACATTATCATGTTGTCTTTACAGTCACTGTCCTCCTTCAAGTGGCAATTACACAAGGGACAGTCACTGTGAGATGTCCTCGTTTGTGACAAGGACAGTCACACATGAGGACATCTCACAGTGACTATCCCTTGTGTAAGCCACTTGAATGTATTGCTATTCAACCACATTTATGGGCCCGTTTGGACCATAGCACACAGTAGCATCTACAGAGAAGAATATCCCAGGTGTAACAAGTGGTAAGAATATACCAACAGTTCTAAGAAGTTCCCTAGCACATAGTAGCATCTACAGAGAAGAATATACAACATGAGGGCAGCCACTGTAAAGAAAACATGATAATGTACACTCATTGTATGTGTACATTATCATGTTGTCTTTACAGTGACTGTCCTCATTCAAGTGGCAATTATAGAAGGGACAGTCATTGTGAGATGTCCTCATTTGTGACAAGGATAGTCACACATGAGGACATCTCACAGTGATCGATTGTCCCTTGTGTAATTGCCACTTGAATGTATTGCTATTGAACCACATTAATAATGCTTTTCTTCTTCAACAAATGAGGACAGTCACTCTAAAGACAACATGATAATGTACACTCATTGTAAGGACAGTCACAAATGAGGACATCTCACAGTGACTGTCCCTTGTGTAATTGCCACTTGAATTACACAAGGGATAGTCATTGTGAGATGTCCTCATTTGTGACAAGGATAGTCACACATGAGGACATCTCACAGTGATCGATTGTCCCTTGTGTAATTGCCACTTGAATGTATTGCTATTGAACCACATTAATGCTTTTCTTCTTCAACAAATGAGGATAGTCACTCTAAAGACAACATGATAAGTACACTCACTGTAACGATAGTCACAAATGAGGACATCTCACAGTGACTATCCCTTGTGTGATTTCCACTTGAATGTATTGCTATTCAGCCACATTAATTCTTTTCTTCTTCAACAAATGAGGATAGTCACTCTAAAGACAACATGATAATGTACACGGGCTGTAAGTGTACATTATCATGTTGTCTTTACAGTGACTGTCCTCCTTCAAGTGGCAATTACACAAGGGACAATCACTGTAAAGGCAACATGATAATGTAGAGAAACGTTGTCATTTGTATTTTCAATAGTGTCGAGAGAGATTCCCTCCGCGAAATCATAGCTACAATTTCTGAGTACGTTGGGTTTATTTTTCTTTTGTCATTATTATGTAATCTAGTATTCAGCTGTTATAGAGCTAAAATACCCAGAAATGAGGACATATCTGTGTTGAATTTATTGTTAGCGGCTTTGGTTATTTAGAAGTTTAATTTTATTTGTTCATCTTTCAAGCACAAACGTTTTGTGGACCGTAACATCTTCATTGTTTCAGGTATGCAATGAAACAGCCATAACTTGCAACTACCTTCACTGTACTTGTGTACATTATCATGTTGTCTTTACAATGACTGTCCTCATTCAAGTGGCAATTACACAAGGGACAGTCACTGTGAGATGTCCTCATTTGTGACAAGGATAGTCACACATGAGGACATCTCACAGTGACTGTCCCTTGTGTAATTGCCACTTGAATGTATTGCTATTCAACCACATTTATGGGCCTGTTTGGACCACATCACACAGTAGCATCTACAGAGAAGAATATCCCAGGTGTAACAAGTTGTAAGAATATACCAACAGTTCTAAGAAGTTCCCTAGCACATAGTAGCATCTACAGAGAAGAATATACAACATGAGGGCAGCCACTGTAAAGACAACATGATAATTTACACTCATTGTATGTGTACATTATCATGTTGTCTTTACAGTGACTGTCCTCATTCAAGTGGCAATTACAGAAGGGACAGTCATTGTGAGATGTCCTCATTTGTGACAAGGATAGTCACACATGAGGACATCTCACAGTGATCGATTGTCCCTTGTGTAATGTCCACTTGAATGTATTGCTATTGAACCACATTAATGCTTTTCTTCTTCAACAAATCAGGACAGTCACTCTAAAGACAACATGATAATGTACACTCATTGTAAGGATAGTCACAAATGAGGACATCTCACAGTGACTGTCCCTTGTGTAATTGCCACTTGAATTACACAAGGGATAGTCATTGTGAGATGTCCTCATTTGTGACAAGGATAGTCACACATGAGGACATCTCATAGTGATCGATTGTCCCTTGTGTAATTGCCACTTGAATGTATTGCTATTGAACCACATTAATGCTTTTCTTCTTCAACAAATGAGGACAGTCACTTTAAAGACAACATGATAATGTACACTCACTGTAAGGACAGTCACAAATGAGGACATCTCACAGTGATTGTCCCTTGTGTGATTGCGACTTGAATGTATTGCTATTCAGCCACATTAATTCTTTTCTTCTTCAACAAATGAGGATAGTCACTCTAAAGACAACATGATAATGTACACGGGCTGTAAGTGTACATTATCATGTTGTCTTTACAGTGACTGTCCTCCTTCAAGTGGCAATTACACAAGGGACATTCACTGTAAATGCAACATGATAATGTAGAGAAATGTTGTCATTTGTATTTTCAACAGTGCCATGAGAGATTCCCTCCGCGAAATCACAGCTACAATTTTTTAGTACGTTGGGTTTATTTTTCTTTTGTCATTATTATGTAATCTGGTATTCAGCTGTTACAGAGCTAAAATACCCAGAAATGAGGACATATCTGTGTTGAATTTATTGTTAGCGGCTTTGGTTATTTAGAAGTTTAATTTTATTTGTTCATCTCTCAAGCACAAACATTTTGTGGACCGTAACATCTTCATTGTTTCGGGTATGCAATGAAACAGCCATAACTTGCAACTACCTTCACGGTACTTGTGTACATTATCATGTTGTCTTTATAGTGAGTGTCCTCATTCAAGTGGCAATTACACAAGGGACAGTCACTGTGAGATGTCCTCATTTGTGACAAGGACAGTCACACATGAGGACATCTCACAGTGACTGTCCCTTGTGTAATTTCCACTTGAATGTATTGCTATTCAACCACATTTATGGGCCCGTTTGGACCCCAGCACACAGTAGCATCTACAGAGAAGAATATCCCAAGTGTAACAAGTTGTAAGAATATACCAACAGTTCTAAGAAGTTCCCTAGCACATAGTAGCATCTACAGAGAAGAATATACAACATGAGGGCAGCCACTGTAAAGACAACATGATAATGTACACTCATTGTATGTGTACATTATCATGTTGTCTTTACAGTGACTGTCCTCATTCAAGTGGAAATTACACAAGGGACAGTCACTGTGAGATGTCCTCATTTGTGACAAGGACAGTCACACATGAGGACATCTCACAGTGACTGTCCCTTGTGTAATTTCCACTTGAATGTATTGCTATTCAACCACATTTATGGGCCTGTTTGGACCGCGGCACATAGTAGCATCTACAGAGAAGAATATCCCAGGTGTAACAAGTTGTAAGAATATACCAACAGTTCTAAGAAGTTCCCTAGCACATAGTAGCATCTACAGAGAAGAATATGGGTCAACGAGGTTGACTTCAAAGCCATGCAATCTAATGCTAATAGTAATATCATAATTTGACATACTATCAGAAATACTTGCTAAATAGACTATTCAATCTTATAAGAGATGGATTCATGAGAACTATTATTTATGAAATATGAGTCAATGACTTTAATTAAAAAAATTACACAATCTAATTCTTGTAAAAATATCAAAATTTGACACATTGAAAATACCTTCTAAAAGTATCATTAATTGATTAATATGAATCACTACTCATGAAATATAATTTTATAAACCTAATCTAAAAACTACACAATAAAAATCTTAATAGCAATATTGTAAGAAACTATTCCCAAAAGCAAGCCTAATAAAATTTGATGAAAATAATTTTTGTTTCACTCAACTTTGACATTCACAACTTCCTCTTTTATTATAATAAGAAAAAAAATGTCTTTTTAGATATACCTCATGAACCATACTCGAATAATCTATCATTTTTCTTCTCAAAAACATATTTGCAGAGCCTGCTTCTTTTACTTGTTTGTACTTTTATCTCTCTGATGGAAAGGGTTCCTTCAGGACACATTTTTCCAAGTTCACTGCTTGAGATATTTGAGGAGGGTTCTCCTGCTTGAGTATCCATCCAACCCATATTCGAGTAGTTCTACAATTGAACAGTCTAAATTAATAATACTGACAATTGAATGACGAATGATGATACATAGAATTGATATAAACTAATCCTAAAAACACTAAAACATTATTAATATATTTATATTTCATAAATAAAATTGATATAAAAGATTTGGAAAGATACATTAAAAAATAGAAAAACAGTAATTTATAATAGAAGGAAACTTAAATTGCTATTTAAAAAAAAAACAAGAGTCTTAAATCTTATCATTTTGTTTCATTATCATCCATAAGTACACACCTCTAGCATAATAATTATATTTTACCACCCATAAAATGAAAAAAAGATTTTCACAAGAGAAATTGAAGCTAGATTATAAAAATGAACCATCTTATTGGAAACTGGAACTGTTATCATACCCAAAAGGACTACAAAATTTCACCTTATCATACCCAGATTGTTGCTTTGCCTGGCGGAGGGAAATTTGATCAGTAAAATTGACACATAGTATGTTGTCTCCATTGTCATGCTGGATAACAAAACACCAACTTTAATGGGCATGTACTGTCCCTTGTGTAATTGCCACTTGAATGCATTGCTATTTGATGCAGGGGCATCCCTAATGCAAGCCAAAGACACCATGATTGAAGGAAGTTGCCATGAAGCCAAGGAGTCAAATCCTATCAATTGGAACATAAGATTTTCACCTTGGAGCTTTGAAGGATTGACTGGTGAAAGGTCCTTTTGATTGACAAATCAGAGTCTTTTTGAATGACAATAAATTAGAATAGGAGTTTTAGATGTTTTCTTGGTTTGTAATAAATATTAAGGATTGATTTTATCTCCTTATAAACATCCACTTGTTGGACACAAGACCCCTTGGTGACTTATAAACCTTGGGCATCTTTTGAGTCCTTGGATGAAATGAGCATAGTAAGTGTTTATTAGGTGTCTTTTAGATGTTGTTAAGAAGTTTGAAGGTCCAAAATAACTTTAATAAGGTTCCTAAAGTTTCACAACACATTTTTAACCTTCTCGGCAAAGTTGTTTGCAAAGTTGTAATGCAACTTTAAAAGTTGCTTAGCAAAGTTGACATTTGTTGGATAAACTGTTCTAACCACCTAGATGGTTGAACCAATGTTTGGAGAGCCTATTTTAGGCTTCAAATGGTCAAAGACAGACAAAGAACCAGTATTGTAATCATTTTGCTTTCATAAAAAATAAAAATAACCCTGTTTTAGTGCATTTCTGGTGAAAAATGAACTCTGTACGGCTGTACGGATGGTGGTTGCATGATAAAATTTGCCTGGAAGTTGTAATAGTGACATCTGATTCTTTGGAAGTTGGTTTGATTGATTCTCTTTATTTTATATCTAAGTTATTTCAAATTTTCTGTGCATTGTTTACAAACCCTCATTTTCAGGGTTTGACTGATGTAAAGACCTTAACTCACGTTTCAACCATTGGAATTCCTTCTTCCTTGGTGGAATGAGAGTTAAGGATGTATATTTGTATATTCTAAAAGCCCTAACTACTCTGCATCACTATTGAACCACATTAATGCTTTTTTCCTTCAACAAATGAGGACAGTCACTGTAAAGACAACATGATAATGTACACTCACTGTAAGGATAGTCACAAATGAGGAAATCTCAGAGTGATTATCCCTTGTGTAATTGCCGCTTGAATACATTGCTATTGAACCACATTAATGCTTTTTTCCTTCAAGTGGCAATTACACAAGGGACAGTCACTGTGAGATGTCCTCATTTGTGACAAGGACAGTCACACATGAGGACATCTCACAGTGACTATCCCTTGTGTAATTGCCACTTGAATGTATTGCTATTCAACCACATTTATGGGCCTGTTTGGACCACGGCACACAATAGCATCTACAGAGAAGAATATCCCAGGTGTAACAAGTTGTAAGAATATACCAACAGTTCTAAGAAGTTCCCTAGCACATAGTAGCATCTACAGAGAAGAATATACAACATGAGGGCAGCCACTGTAAAGACAACATGATAATGTACACTCATTGTATGTGTACATTATCATGTTGTCTTTACAGTGACTGTCCTCATTCAAGTGGCAATTACAGAAGGGACAGTCATTGTGAGATGTCCTCATTTGTGACAAGGATAGTCACACATGAGGACATCTCACAGTGATCGATTGTCCCTTGTGTAATTGCCACTTGAATATATTGCTATTGAACCACATTAATGCTTTTCTTCTTCAACAAATGAGGACAGTCACTCTAAAGACAACATGATAATGTACACTCATTGTAAGGACAGTCACAAATGAGGACATCTCACAGTGACTGTCCCTTGTGTAATTTCCACTTGAATTACACAAGGGACAGTCATTGTGAGATGTCCTCATTTGTGACAAGGATAGTCACACATGAGGACATCTCACAGTGATCGATTGTCCCTTGTGTAATTGCCACTTGAATGTATTGCTATTGAACCACATTAATGCTTTTCTTCTTCAACAAATGAGGACAGTCACTCTAAAGACAACATGATAATGTACACTCACTGTAAGGACAGTCACAAATGAGGACATCTCACAGTGACTATCCCTTGTGTGATTGCCACTTGAATGTATTTCTATTCAGCCACATTAATGCTTTTCTTCTTCAACAAATGAGGATAGTCACTCTAAAGACACAATGATAATGTACACGGGCTGTAAGTGTACATTATCATGTTGTCTTTACAGTGACTGTCCTCCTTCAAGTGGCAATTACACAAGGGATTTATGTTTTCATTTGTGTTTTCAACAGCACCGTAACCCTCCGCGAAATCACATCGGGATATAAGGGCAAAACAAACAAGAACGTTGTCATTTGTATTTTCAACAGCGCCGAGAGAGATAAACAAACTTAAAACTCAAACTTAAGAAAGATGAAGGCAATTCTTCAAAAGGTCGATGCCCTAAATATGGGAAAACACAATACCACCATTAAACGATGCCCTAGTCACCGTATCAATGCTGCCAGCTCTGTACCAGTATGCTGACTGCTCACTTTCATCCTGTGATAAAGGTAACTTCATTAATCATACTTGAAATGGTAGCATACGAACTAAAGCTGATGAACATTTATAAACTAAAAGTTTAAAACTACAGATTAAAAATGTAGTAGTTTCATACGAAAAGAACTTGATGTCTGAAATTTACCATTAGAAGTATCCAAAGGAATACCACAGTACTGTTGAACTGGGAGAATAGGAGATGATCTACACAGCAAGGTTCAACAGCTGTAAGGACTGTTACACCATCTTTAGCATTTGAATACATTTTCTCCTTGGCTTCTAGTGGATCCTCAAAGACCCCCAATGACGTTTTCCCTACAATTATCAATTGTTTGTCAGTATGAGATATTAATAAATAAACATTAATCACAATTTTAGGCAAACAATGTTCTTGATGTCTGAATCTAAATCACAGAAAGCTCTAATAAAGCAATTCTCAGTTTCACATTAAACTAAGTTTCAATTTCAAATGGTTATAATAATTTTTGCAAGTTATAAGTAGCTAGTTACAGTATATGACATAAAAAGAAAAAAAATCATTTCTATTCTTTTCTTCTTTTTCTCTTTCAACGAAGCTTTTGCACCACACAAATGCATACCAAGAATTTCTCAGGAGGTTTCAAGACCATTGCATACCAAACTTCTTCTCTGTAGATGCTACTGTGTGTCGTGGTCCAAACGGGTCCAAATAGACCTAGTGACTCTAGTAGGTCTCCAAAACCTGTTCTGCAGCAATAACTCTTCAATTTGACAAAGGACCTTATGAAATTATATGTTTTTTGAGTACCCTTTTTGATGTTCCAACAATCCTCCAACTCCCAGACCTTGACTCCACTCCAGCATATCAATGTCCTTATTGAGTCCACAGACCTAATGCATGCCTTTGGGTGTGGGTTCCAAAACAAGGCATTGAAAATGGGTGCATGAAACCAAGATCAGAGTTTGAAGATGTCCACCATGCTCTAAAGATCTAGATTCAACAAGGTTTGAGGTCCTTTACTTGCCGCTACCCTCTGATCTTGCATAATCCATCAACTCCTAGTCAAGAACATTGAGATTCTTGACCTAGGGCTTGCTCTTGAAATTCTCTGGCTTAGTATCCTATTCCAAAGCTTTTAAAATATGAAAATAAACCCCCTTAACTTGCATTTTACAAAGAACAGAGGATATCCTATGGTTTATTTGCAAGTTAAGGCCATTTGAATGCAATAACCCAAAAAATGAGGGTTTGACAGAACAACAGATAAGAAAAAGGAATAACTTTGATATAAGGTGTCTTGAATCTACCAAATAAACTCTCAAAGCATAAGATATAAATAATCTTACTTCCACACTGGTCTGCCCTCCCTTTCACATCCGTACACTGTACAGTGCTTGAAGGAAATGCACAAAAAAGGCTCTAAAATAGTGGCTCTATCTGACAGAGAGTCCATGCTAGGCTTCATGACTAACCTAGAGCACATTCCTTGTTATGGAGGAAGTTTGAATGGTGAAGAACTTATGGAATGGATAGAGGACCTAGATAACCATTTTGACTACAAGTATCTTATTAATAACCATTTTGACTACAAGTATCTTATGGATAGAGGACCTTGATAACCATTTTGACTCATTTAGTATCTTATTGAGCTTCACTTTGTTTCGAGAATATAGTTTAATATTCTCTACTAAACAGGGCCAACCACGTGAAGGTGGAAGCTCATTTGGCCCCACCCCCCTCCCCCTAACATCACTCTACATTCCCTGTTAACATCTAACATTCATTCATTCTTTCAATTATTAATAAAATGTAACATTCAATCAATATCACATGATAACATTCATTAACACATTAGATTCGTTAACACACAACATTCATCAATATGAAAATAAACACATAATTCATGAAAATTCATTAGCACATAATTAAATTCATTGAGACATAAAATTCAGTCATTATCAATTAAGGTATTTAGATGACAATCATTTCTTTTTTCTCTTTCTAATTTTTTTTTCTATGTAAGCTCTAAGAGGAGCATCAGTGTTATCATCAATACCCCCCTCATCAGTTGTTTTGTTCTTTGTTCTTGATGATCTCAAATTCCTATGCTGCTGCAAAGGGGGGTCCTCTACAATAACAAATAAAAGAGTTAAATTTAAAATATTTAATTATAATTGTTACAAGTATTTAATTATTTTAAAGAACATAACTGTGGCGCTCTTTAATTACCTGATCTGGCCACATCATTTTTTCTAGACTCAACCTCAACATGCTCATGAGCACCGACCCCTCGATCCTCTACAGTTTCTATACAAAATGTTACATTAATCCAAACACCAATTGTAATTACATATAAAAAATTTAATAGCAAATGTATACCTCCACCACTAGGATGCACATCATGCGAACCTTCATTATGCATAGATTGTGTAGAAGGATTGTCAGGCTGCATTCCAATATCCTACACATTGTTATCATTGCTTTCTTAAAACAGATATACTCACTTTATATTAGAACTTAACATCAAATAGACTAATTGGTAAAGTATTCAATTTGAAATAAATTTCATTTAGCTTATTTACCTGTGGCTCAGATGCATCATTATTTGAACCTTGCACACTGATTTCAGCTTGTAGCCGTTCAGCCACGGCTCTATAGCCTTGTTGGAAGCCAATTCTCTTGTCCTCTTCTGTGAGGCATCTATTGAACTCTGACCCCTACATTTTTTCTTGGTATGGTGAATTTTACTTGCATTGTTTGATCAAAAAAAAATTCCTTGCAATATATAAAAAAATTGATACAAGTTTTCATTTACTAATACTTACAACTCGTGCTTGAAATTTGGAAAAACCACCAGAGCCGAGCTTGTGTGTCCCGTGCTTTTCTAATCTTGCCTTTGTTGCCTTTGATGTGTCAGGCAATCTATGAAAAGTTTGAAATATGTTAGAGACCAGTATAGAAAAAATTTAGAGGTTAATTAGTACATAATTACATTCTCAAAAGTATCACATACCTTGCTCTACTCTCTACTGGCATAATTCCTTTTTTCATGTCGGCTTTATACTTTCCATCCAAAATCAAACCCTGCCACTCAGCCTCAAGAACACAGGGCGGACGCTCGTGCCTTGGGTTAACCTCTAAATATTTCCTGTACTGGTCCCTAATATACTTCAAACATAATCCAGCTCTTTCAAGGAGCTTGTTTCTCTCGAATGCACGAGGTCCAAAAAGCTGGGTCATACTATGTACAAGATCATCCTTCAACTTTTTATCTTGGTTATTCCACCTTTTAAGTAAAAAAAAACATGTTAGACTCATAAATGAAGAGAAGCTACCTTTAATATAGTTCAAGAAATTGATGAAAAGGAAAACTATTCTAGCAATGATATGAAATCAAAATAGTGGTTTGGGGTTTTAGTTAGGATATGATGTTCCACCATGTACGTATGGTGGGCCCGAATATCCGCAAACACTCGTCACCAAGTTTTCACCAAAAAATATCATTCCCTACAAAATAATCATGGGATCATTAGTCGATGAAGAGTGATCAAAAACTAAATTACTATTATATCACTATAGAATAATAATAACTTTAAAGTACCTGGAAGTTTGGATACTTTTAAGGGAACACCTTCATCGTCGCTGATGATCAATACGCAATCCTTCACCGTTCCCGTACTAGGAACACGGGAACATCTAGGAAATGATGTTGCATCGGGACTTGTTGCATCTCCTATTGCAAAAAATGAAAACCATTATCAAATGCCTCCAAGAAATAATACTTCAAGGGAAATAAATTGGTGCAGAGCACCCATGGCACAAACACAATCAAGGGATCTACATCGTAAACACATAACACTTAAACACATAACAAAAGAGAGAAAAAGAGGGATTTGTGTACCAGTAGATGGTGCAACAGTTGGTGCATTTAGGCTGTGTGTTGTTGACATGGCAGTCGGCAAGACATTTGTGGCTGTCCTGGATGGAGGCGGCGTTGTCATATCATCATGGAAAGGAGCTGAAGAATAAAATTGTTAGAGCATGCATAAATATAGAACGTGTGGACTAGCATGGACAAGATTGTTAGAGCATTAAAAAAAAAGATTGTTCGAGCATGTATTGTCAATGATTATGATCATTCCTATATATATTCAGTGGAAAACACAAGTGGGGAATGGAACATGTGATCTACCTGAACCACTTGCAATACCGGCCTCATCATGGGAATGGGGTTCAAAATTACGCAAATAACTCTGTAAAGACAATGCATCCATATTTTAATTAATGTCATAAAAGAGCATAACATAAAAACCATTATTGAACTCTTGTAATAATTAAAAATTTCATTAATACTTACTTTAAAGTTTTCAGAAGTGCGCAACAACTCAGCTGCCCTGTCTTTTATTTCCTGAGTCTGAGGATGTATGGATACCAAACATAGAAGTTCTTTCCCAATTTTCTTTAGCAGCTTTTTAATGGAACCGATCGGGTCATCGGTCTCTGCTAAATCAATAAAAAAAGGGTCCACAAGGGGGGACTCCTGAGGGACTGCAGGTTGCTTTCCCTCTCTCCGACCACCGGCCCTCTGTGACAACAATAGTATTAGTATTATCAAAATTACTCCAAAACAATGAAGAAAATAACATTAAAAAAAATAACATTTTGCTTCTATCTAGTTTGCACAATTACAATGAGTTTTACCTGCTCATGTGTAGATGAGCTAGGAATATCATCACCATCACCTTCGGGTGGTTGCTCCATATTGTGCCCCTGTGTCAAAGATCAAGTATAAAAATGTTAGCCAAAAATTTAATAACTAAATGGTATGTTGGAGTCATTGATTAGAAGTTGGTTTAATAGTATGTACCACCCCCATGATAGTAGCCTCATTTGTATCTATGCGGTTCAAATTGTAATCAATAAGTAGCTCTTCCCCTGCACGTATTGATTTTATCACACAGATGAATACACGATTTCCCTCGCACGCCTCAAATATGCAATTGGGTTGCTTTATAGTTGACCCAGGTCATGTACTATTTATAAAACCCGCAATATTCCCTGTTGCTTTTGGCCTTCCATCAATGTATATAGCCACACTTTTACTTTGATTATTGTCTTGCTGTTGTATATAATTTGCCGAGAGTGCATACCTACGCATACTTTTTTTATATTGAACAATATGCATCCAACTTTTGTAATCGTAACATGGTCCAACATACTCCATCAATTCAGAAACTTTGTTGTAAGACACCTTTGTGCCATCCATAGAAAATAGGCCCAAACCATGTAATGATGATGGTGCTATGCGATATATCCTCTCATTAACACAAAAATCAGTGTTTATTGGAGGAAGTTCCTTGGGTACCCAATGTTTCTATAGATGTTGGTACCTCAAGGGAACCTCGATGTCGCCTTTCGTCTCATCATCATAAGAACATGACCCCCCTTGAGCAAGGAAAAATTTCATGTGTTTATTGAATTTCCTTCTAGTCCTTTGACCTCTAGTTAATCTCCCTATTCTAGATAAACTGCATGTCTCACTTTCCTCTTCTATTCCTATATTTCCCTCACTCGAGGAAGACACTTCTGACAAATACCTATTTGTTGGTACCTGCAAATGGGAGAGATCTTAGAAGACATCAATCTTACTATTGATAAGTGTATTAAATAGACTTTCTATAAGGTGTATTGACTTATACCTGTCGATCCATGAGACTGTGCGGGATGCTCTTGAAAGGGGTTCAATTTCCTGCAAATGTAATTCAATTATCGTGAGCATAATCACATCATAATCATAATCACATCCATCATAAGCATCACATAAAAATTAAAAACATTAAAACGTACACATTATAACACTTATAACTTTTAAATAGATAATGAATAAACTATGTAACCATTTAAGACAAATATATTTCTATCAAGAAATGAATATTAAATACATTAAGGATTGATGGCATACCTTTAAATTTCATCATCATCATCCTCATCATCATCATCATCATCATCATCATCATCATCATCATCATCATCATCATCATCCTCATCATCATCATCATCATCATCGTCCTCATCGTCGTCGTTGTCATCATTGTCGTCATCATCAACATCATCATCATCAACATCAACATCATCTTCATCATCATCATTAGTAGCAGCATCATCTTCTTCTTCTTCTTCATGAAAATTTGTCTCAGGAACATCATCCAATAATTGTCGATCGTGATCATTATCTACATCATCTTCTACTTCTTCGGTATCTTCTTCTTCCATCGCATTATACTTTATCGGCCTTCCTCTCGGTTCATGTCTAACAACAAATGACCAACCCAGTTTATGTGAAACCTCTGAGTAAAATACCTGCTCACATTGGCTTGGAAGAACATAGGGCTCATCCCCAACTGGCTCAAACGACCTTGTATTAACCATTGTAAATCCATTATCATGTTCAATAACAGTTCTATTAGGATCATTTGGATTAAGTCGTAGCCTGTACCATTTGACAACGAAGAGTACTAATTTGAAGGAACTAAAGTCGCACTCAAGTATATCATCCAAAATGCCATAGTATTGATTTTTAGACTCTTGAGGATCTAAGTCATTTCTAGATGAAATATTAGTCACTTGAAAGACTGCAGTTATTCCAGAATCACAAGTTTTCTTCGTGTCATCCAACACTTTGACGTGAAATTTTTGACCATTATAGAACATACCCTTGTGGTGTTTAACCTGCAATAATATGTGAAACATGTCAAAATTATTATATCATGAGTTGATAAACATACGGGTGATTAATAATTTTGTACGTACCTGGAAATCTCTTAAACCATATGCTAAATCTATTTCCCTTTGCGTAACATTAGAATCTCCATTACGATGAGCTTCTTTAACCAATGAAGATACACCTTCCCATGTTAATATGTGACCAGAATGTTGACATCGTTCAATCCATACCATCATCCAATCAAGATTGTTTGCAATACACAAATGTAGTGCATCCCACTCTCGAGCAACTGTACAAAAAAAAAATAGACGACTTACAACCGATTTATTTTGAAGATTAAGAAATAATTTATTACAATAACATCTTATAATTTATTACCTGTCACTTTCCTCAATCTACCTTTCCCCATCAAGTACTCCCCTTTGAATTTTTTAAAAGGGTCGAGATCCCAAATGCGATCTACATGGATATTTGAAGCAAACTTAGGAAGATATTCAGTAATGTACACCATAGTCTGGTATACCATGTATCCCTCTACCATAGAACCCTCAGGATGTGCTCTTTATCGAACCAAAGCCTTCAAATATTTCAAGTGCCTCTCAACCATCCACATTGACCTAGTGTGTGCAGGTCCACACAATTCAATCTCCTCAACTTGGTGTATGAGGTAGTGTTCTTGTGCATTGAAAAAAGTTGGAGGTAGACACTTTTGCATTTCACACAATAAATGAGGAATTCTTCTCTTCCAATAGTTTATATCTTCTTTATGGATTTCTTTAGATGACAACCACCTACATTAAGAGATTCAAGTCACAAAAAATATATAAATACGAGACTTTACAAAATAATATATAATAGATTACATAGCAAGAAAAACAAATCACGAATATAATAAATATATACAACAAATTGAACAGATATTACTGCTTACTTCATGTATTTTCCAAGATCATATATCACTTGTTTGATGTTATTGTTGAAGTGCTCTAGGAGAGATAGAGGTAGCACGTACTGCAGTAATTATAAACCAATCATTTCATTATTTTCTAACATAACATAATGAATAGTACACGTAGTTTATGAATATATTGTAAATACAGAAGAACATAACTTACCTTGATGAAAGTATGCCAATCATGCATTTTGAGCCCTGGCCCAAATTCACTTTTCTTTGATATGAGATTGCTTATGTTCCCAGCAAATCCTGTGGGAAATTGAATTTTTTGTATGACTTCTTTTATGGCATCACTTTGCTGCTCCGTTAATAACCAAGGAAGGGCACTTATATTAATCTGATCTCTATTGCTATTTGAGTGAATGAAATTCTTCAGTGCATGATTGGATTCATGAATGTCATTACAAATTTTGACAATTTTTTCTTTGTCATGCCTTCCATCCAGTATTTTCCACAATGTCTCTGTTATATTCTTTCCAACATGCATAAGATCAAACAAATGCACAATTTGTAGGTCCTCGTAGTAGGGCAACCTACTAAATTGTCTGGGATAGCTTTTTAGTCCCTTTGGAAGGTTGTCAGTAGTGCCTTGACGACCTTCACGATCATCAATTACATAATTAGTAAACAAAAATCACAATAGAAATATATAAATTACAAACATAAACCATTAAGTGGAACGACATTACCTCAACAATTAATTCTATTATATTCCAACTTCCATAGGCGAGGTGTCATTCTTAGTGGCTTTGATGTAGTCTCTTCTTTCCCATTGAAAAGATGTTTTTCCATACTTCGATACTTATGATTCCTGTGGAGGAAGTGTCTGTACTCATCAAACACATGCTTTCCTAAACTTTTTGAATGACGAGATTTCATCTTTGGACCACAAACTGGACATGCAAATTTTCCCTTTGTTTGAAGACCTACAAGATAATGATATAATTGGATTATTAAATATGTTGATTTTTATAATTAGAATTATCATGCGCAACTTGAATTCACTATAACATACCACAAAAATGTGTTAGCCCTGGGGCATCATGTATTGTCCATACAAGTATTGCATGGAATTGAAATTGTCTTTGTCCTATTGGTCTAGACACGTCATACATAGTGACACCGTTCCATAACTCCACCAACTCGTCAATAAGAGGCTCAATATATACATTCATATCTTTAACTTGATATTTACCTACTTGAATGAACAGTAACATTACATAATTATTGTGACCATTTTACTGTAAGATTTGTAAGTACATGTAAATTAATAACTATCAAATGATAAAATACCTGGAACAATCATTGCCAACATAATATGCTCCCTCTTTATTGACATCCACAGAGGAATGTTATTGTTGATAACAAAAACAGGCCACACCGAGCAAACAGATCTCATCTCTCCAAATGGATTGACACCATCCGCTGCCAATGAAAGCCTGAGATTACGAGGTTCTTCTTTGAAGTGTTGCCACTTTTCCTCTATGTGCATAAATGCCGAACCATCCGCAGGGATTCGAATAATGTCATCTCGACTTCTATTGCGTGCATGGTAATCCATAAATTGTGCCAAGCTAGTACACCTGAATAATTGTCGCATCCGTGGAATAATGGGGATGTAATGAAGAACCTTGTGAGGCACCTTTTTTGTTATTCGATCTATTCGATATCTACTCGTATGACATACAGGGCATTGTGTTGCAAATTCATGTTCTTTATAATATATAATATGATCATTGGGACAAGCATGTATTGCTTGATACTCCATTCCAATATCTTTCATAATAGCAGATAATTCTTGATATGAGCGAGGTAGAATATTTGATGGTGGTAACAAAAACTCACCTATCAATCTACAGCAAAAAATATAAGTTGTTAATATAAACAATATTAGTGGTACATTATTCACCCTTTGTTAACTATAAAGACATATATGACATACCTTAACATACGTGACATTGTTATGTTGGATAAACCATTCATAACCTTCAAGTTCAACAACAATAATACAGCAGAGAGAAGAGTTGTTTGGGAGTCTTTGTATAGGGGCTCGTATGCCTTCTCAAGTAGAGGTACATCAAGGCTATCATCATCATCATGATCAGATCCGCTTGGACTAAATGTGTCATGGATCAATGTATTTATACCATCATCTTCAATTGTGTTTTCTGGCGCATGATCGTCATCTTCCATGGGATCATTATCTTCACCTTGGATATTCACACCCCCATGTTCCTCCATATCATGTACTTCCCTGGGGAGATCAACCTATATAAAATTGATTAACATAAATAAACCATGATCTTCAACTCATCATCAAGTGATTTCATATGTATATAAATTGTTAAAATGATATAATGAACAACTTACCAGTGGATGATAGTCATGCCCCCCTTCAATGTGACCATTCTCCCTACAATGTCTCTTAACTGTTTTGATTAGCAATCTTCTACGGTTTAAGCCCTTACAAATTTTGCAGGGACAATAACATTTTCCATCACCTTTTCTTTTCAAGTTAGACCACAATCTAGCGATTGTCTCCCTATTTTGTTCTTCACTTATATTATCTGACATGATCGTTCTTCGCAGGAAGCAAAAATTGGGCTATGAAAACTTCAGTCTACAACTTTTAGTGACTAAGCAAAATTGTCAAAAGTACACAAATCTTCTTAGACCTAGTTAAATCCTTTAATATTTTAAAAGTTTAGTTAAAATATACATTAGATTAAAAAATATACAATTTTCATGCCTGAGCGCGCGGCTACGACTAGTGCAATGGTCTTCTTGCTTAGCTCTAGAAGCTCTCTAGCAATCAAAACATATAAGCTACAAGGCCTAACAGCAATTTCAAAACATATAAGCTACAAGGCAAGACATATTACATGACATGGCAAAAGGATTAAAATATACATTAGATTAAAAAATATACAATTTTCAAACCTGAGCGCGCGGCTATAACTCGTGCAATGGTCTTCTTGCTTAGCTTTAGAAGCTCTCCAGCAATCAAAACATATAAGCTACAAGGCCTAATAGCAATTTCAAAACAAGGGTCATCAAAAGAACCAAAAACAATGTGTGCAAACAATACCTTGTGAAGTGGTATAGACAATTAGAAGATGCTACTATGTGCTAGGGAACTTCTTAGAACTGTTGGTATATTCTTACAACTTGTTACACCTGGGATATTCTTCTCTGTAGATGCTACTGTGTTCCATGGTCCAAATGGGCCCATAAATGTGGTTGAATAGCAATACATTCAAGTGGCTTACACAAGGGACAGTCACTGTGAGATATCCTCATGTGTGACTGTCCTTGTCACAAATGAGGACATCTCACAGTGACTGTCCCTTGTGTAATTGCCACTTGAATGAGGTCAGTCACTGTAAAGACAACATGATAATGTACACATACAATGAGTGTACATTATCATGTTGTCTTTACAGTGGCTGCCCTCATGTTGTATATTCTTCTCTGTAGATGCTACTACGTGCTAGGGAACTTCTTAGAACTGTTGGTATATTCTTACAACTTGTTACACCTGGGATATTCTTCTCTGTAGATGCTACTGTGTGTCATGGTCCAAATGGGCACGAAAATGTGGTTGAATAGCAATACATTCAAGTGGCAATTACACAAGGGACAGTCACTGTGAGATGTCCTCATGTGTGACTGTCCTTGTCACAAATGAGGACATCTCACAGTGACTGTCCCTTATGTAATTAAGTATTGTGGTGAAGCATTCTAAATAACCAAAGCCGATAACAATAAATTCAACACAGATATGTCCTCATTTCTGGGTATTTTAGCTCTCTAACAGCTGAATACCAGATTAAATAATAATGACAAAAGAAAAATAAACCCAACATACTCAGAAATTGTAGCTGTGATTTTGCGGAGGGAATCTCTCTCGGCGCTGTTGAAAACACAAATGACAATCCGCTTGATTTCGCGGAGGGAATCTCTCTTGGTGCTGTTCAAAACACAAATGACAACCCGCTTTGTTCAAAACACAAATGATAACCCGCTTGATTTCATGGAGGGAATCTCTCTCGGCGCTGTTGAAAACACAAATGACAACGTTCCTTTTTTTTTTTGCACTTATATCCCGACCAACATAAGGTCCATTTGTAATACAACATGATAATGTACACTTACAGTGAGTGTAGATTATCATGTTGTCCTTAGAGTGACTATCCTCATTTGTTGAAGAAGAAAAGCATTAATGTGGCTGAATAGCAATACATTCAAGTGGCAATTACACAAGGGACAGTCACTATGAGATGTCCTCATTTGTGACTATCCTTACAGTGAGTGTACATTATCATGGTGTCTTTAGAGTGACTATCCTCATTTGTTGAAGAAGAAAAGCATTAATGTGGTTGAATAGCAATACATTCAAGTGGCAATTACACAAGGGACAATCACTGTGAGATGTCCTCATGTGTGACTGTCCTTGTCACAAATGAGGACATCTCACAATGACTGTCCCTTGTGTAATTCAAGTGGCAATTACACAAGGGACAGTCACTGTGAGATGTCCTCATTTGTGACTGTCCTTACAATGAGTGTACATTATCATGTTGTCTTTAGAGTGACTGTCCTCATTTGTTGAAGAAGAAAAGCATTAATGTGGTTCAATAGCAATACATTCAAGTGGCAATTACACAAGGGACAATGTCATGAGCCGTGACATATTGAACTTAGTATAATAATAAAATGATTAGATGATATATAATAATCTATTATTAACGGTATATAACAATAATATATAATTATTATCAAAAGATAATAATAATATATAGTTAGCATAATAAGTAATATGTTAATTAAATAATATTAAAATATTAATAAATAATATAATTATTATTATAATTATAATATAAATTAATAATAAATAATTATTAATAAATTATATATATTATATTATAATAATATATTAAGTAATAATATTAAATCAATTATTGATATAATAATTTTAATATATAAATAATATTAATAAACCTCTCAATATAAAACAATATGTTATCACTATAATAATATTTATTATAATATTATTAATATTACTAACATCATTAATTATAATATTTAATAATAACAATAACATTAATAATAATAATAATAATAATAACGTTTAAAGCAATATCGAATATCTGTAATCGATATACATCTACATTAAACATCTGCATTATCTATCACGATGAGGAATGAAGAAGTGATACAACAATCACTAGTCATTACACATCGATACCATGAGAGGATGATTAATGAACCAAATACTATGAAGTCAAGATCAACATGATATGAATAAGGGATAGGTCGCTATGTGTTTCAGAAGATGTATTGATAAGCAAGAAGGATAACCATTCATATATTATAAATAATCATTAATTGCACAAGTTTAGACAATGACATATCCGATAAAGCAATATCAAACATGAAGACCCGCTAGCAAATATGCACCATCACTTCCTATGTTATCATGACAATAACATAAACTAGATTGAATTCTACTATCTATATCAATAGACACCACATAGGAGGATATCGACTAAAGGATTGAAAGATTATCGATTGTTTGAGATAAACCACATCTTGTAGAAACACAAAAGCATCAGTGATTATATCACAAGCTATTGATGAATGAGGCATCAGTCATGGATAATAAGTACAATGTATCCTTAAGTATTAACAGGAATGGAAGTCAATTTGAAGATCAAACTCCATTACCAGCAATCAACCAATAAATGGACAATTATCAAAAAATGATATCGACTTATATCAGAGTAGAAAGATTGGATATCATCATAACAATATGGGATAAGGCAAGAGTTAATATCGATTGACTAAATACTAATGATAGTTAGACCAAACTAATACAAACACAATGGATGTTAACTACTGGTTGCACTACCAATTAGGGAAGATTACCTTCATAAAAAGATTTGATATTGAGTCAATCTGGGAGTTATCTATGATCAGAAAATAATGAAATAATATTATGTGAACTGTTGGATTATGGAAAGGTGTGATTAACAAAGGGACATGGAGGAAGAAACAAGACACGTCTCATTCATAGCATCTCTTCATTTGTTAAAGACAATATAAGAATGCATTCTCGTCAGTCACTCAAGGCATCATTAGAACTTTATTTACTTATCCATATTTGGATATACTCAATAGAGCAACTGCCTTTGGCAGTTTGGTTTCAAGTTTATCATTGCAGATCAGAGACAACACCATGATTGCACAGATAGAAAGGATAGTTAGAAACAGCATCAATATTTGAAGTTGCAAGCATATAATTCAGAATCTGAAATAGCAACATATCACTCATAGCGATATTACACATTTGCATAATTACATCATCATATCAGACACAGCAAATACATTGCTGTAAGCAATACTTATTGATTGTATATCGATATTGTTTATATTAGACATACCATCATTATACTATCACTATAAGTGATAGGAAACATCATATTCATAGCATATTTCATATCATTATATCCGACAGTGCTATTAAACATATTGGTATCAATATCATCTTGCACACATATTGTGATTGAATCTGAAATAGCGGTTGATATCTTAAGTAACCTCCATTACTTAGTTTAATTGTAAGTATCTGATAGAGTAAGTCTGAGAAGTGGAGTAATTGTTCCTATTTTCCAAGTTAGCCAAAAAGGGGACATTACAGACAATCACTGTGAGATGTCCTCATGTGTGACTGTCCTTGTCACAAATGAGGACATCTCACAATGACTGTCCCTTGTGTAATTCAAGCGGCAATTACACAAGGGACAGTCACTGTGAGATGTCCTCATTTGTGACTATCCTTACAGTGAGTGTACATTATCATGTTGTCTTTAGAGTGACTGTCCTCATTTGTTGAAGAAGAAAAGCATTAATGTGGTTCAATAGCAATACATTCAAGTGACAATTACACAAGGGACAATCACTGTGAGATGTCCTCATGTGTGACTATCCTTGTCACAAATGAGGACATCTCACAATGACTGTCCCTTATGTAATTCAAGCGGAAATTACACAAGGGACAGTCACTGTGAGATGTCCTCATTTGTGACTGTCCTTACAGTGAGTGTACATTATCATGTTGTCTTTAGAGTGACTATCCTCATTTGTTGAAGAAGAAAAGCATTAATGTGGTTGAATAGCAATACATTCAAGTGGCAATTACACAAGGGACAATCACTGTGAGATATCCTCATGTGTGACTGTCCTTGTCACAAATGAGGACATCTCACAATGACTGTCCCTTGTGTAATTCAAGCAGCAATTACACAAGGGACAGTCACTGTGAGATGTCCTCATTTGTGACTATCCTTACAGTGAGTGTACATTATCATGTTGTCTTTAGAGTGACTGTCCTCATTTGTTGAAGAAGAAAAGCATTAATGTGGTTCAATAGCAATACATTCAAGTGGCAATTACACAAGGGACAGTCACTGTGAGATGTCCTCATTTGTGACTGTCCTTACAGTGAGTGTACATTATCATGTTGTCTTTAGAGTGACTGTCCTCATTTGTTGAAGAAGAAAAGCATTAATGTGGTTCAATAGCAATACATTCAAGTGGCAATTACACAAGGGACAATCGATCACTGTGAGATGTCCTCATGTGTGACCTTTGTGAAGGCAAGTGCCAATTTGTACCCAAGTTACCAATATTGTGGCAAAAGTGGGAATGAAGCATTTAGGGGTCAAATTGGGCAAAGAAGTGTAGAAGTGGCCTATGTGAGGTCTAAATATCCTAACTAAGTCATGGTTAGTGTCTTATGGTGTTTGAACAATAAGTTTTGAACCAAAATCCCAAAGGTTGTAACAAGTTGTCAATGTTGTCATTCACAACATTGACAACATTTGTGCAAGGGAGCATTTTCGAGTAAGATGGTTATGTAACTATATAAAACCATTGAATTAGGCATCAGATCAACTATAAGAGGCCTCCATCGATCTGTGCAAAAGGTTGGGGGGAAAAACATTTGGAATTAAGAAGATTTGTAGAGTAACACGGTTTTAGTGAATTCTTGAGTTTTTTTGTTTCTTTGTTTTCAGTTGATTAATGGATTAGATAGCTCGCAGTGTCTATTGGAAAAGTTAGTACAAGTTGTTTTTTTATTCTGTATTGTGTTTTTTTTGAGTTTTGAAGCATTCCAACTAGTTTGTTAATTATTTTGTTAAGTACCCTATCATTGGTTTGAACCAGGCAGGTTGAACAAATGGAGTCTTAGCTCATCATTCCATTGTCAATTTTGTACGGGCTCTTGGAATGGGTGAGGAGACTCCATGTACTATATGTTTGGAAGGAGGGGCCCTGGGAAGCTCATTTTCTATGTTTGCAATGATGTCCTAGGTGAGTCAGTTGAGCACAGTTAGGGATGACAAATCATTACAAGAAGATTACAACAAGTTGAATGCATTGGTTGCTTCAAATAAAATCTCATGGAGAGGTAGACACACATCTAAAGAAGCCCCAAGTCAAATTAGAAGATTGGGTGAGTTTCTTTGGCTGCTAAGAAAACAAACTCTTAGTCAGACTGTCCAAGTTGTGTCAAAATACTTGTTTTCAGGGATGGCTGTAGCAGTTGGTGTACAAAAAATCTAGGAGGAGAAGACCTTAGATATCTTGGAGTTCTCAATAAAGGGCATCTGAATCCTAAGCCCTTTAGGTGGCTTAATATAAACAAAAAGGCTTGACAAAGGCCTAATTGCTAGCAGCCTATTTTTGGGTGCAATTGGCATGGTTTGATGAACCGGATTGAAGTACTGATGAAAAGTATAGGTGAAGGAGTAATATTGAAACCAATAGAGGTCCTAGTGGCCAGCCTCTCCATGGAGTAAAGTTCTAGTTGAATGTGTTTCAATTTGTGAAGACAAGACTAGGAGTGTCCTAGTAGCTAGATTGGTATTGAGCAGAGTTCATTGTATTTCTTGTTGGTGTGCACTAGTTGAAGGAGTGGGATCTTGGGTAGAGATACCTAAAGAGTGTAGGGATAGTTAAGTACCCTATCAAGTCAAAAAATTGGCCTAAAGAGACCCTAGTGAAGGATAGGGAGTGAGTAAGACAAAGTGTTACATCAATTAACAAGATCATTTTTTGGTAATTGTGTACATTATCATGTTGTCTTTACAGTGACTGTCCTCATTTGTTGAAGAAGAAAAGCATTAATGTGGTTCAATAGCAATACATTCAAGTGGAAATTACACAAGGGAATATCACTATGAGATGTCCTAAGTGTGACTGTCCTTGTCACAAATGAGGACATCTCACAGTGACTGTCCCTTGTGTAATTGCCACTTGAATGAGGAAAGTCACTGTAAAGACAACATGATAATGTACACAAGTACCGTGAAGGTAGTCGCAAGTTAGGGCTATTTCATTGCATACCTGAAACAATGAAGACATTACAGTCCACAAAATGTTTGTGCTTGAAAGATGAACAAATAAAATTAAACTTCTAAATAACCAAAGCCGCTAACAATAAATTCAACACAGATATGTCCTCATTTCTGGGTATTTTAGCTCTCTAACAGCTGAATACCAGATTACATAATAATGACAAAAGAAAAATAAACCCAACGTACTCAGAAATTGTAGCTGTGATTTCGCGGAGGGAATCTCTCTCGGCGCTGTTGAAAACACAAATGACAACGTTCTTGTTTTTTTTGCCCTTATATCCCGATGTGATTTCGCGGAGGGTTATGGTGCTGTTGAAAACACAAATGACAACGTTCCTTTTTTTTTTTGCCCTTATATCCCAACAACATCGCAATTGCAAGTTAGGGCTGTTTCACTGCATACCCGAAACAATGAAGACGTTACGTTCCACAAAATGTTTATGCTTGAAAGATGAACAAATAAAATTAAACTTCTAAATAACCAAAGCCGCTAACAATAAATTCAACATAGATATGTCCTCATTTTTGGGTATTTTAGCTCTCTAACAGCTGAATACCAGATTACATAATAATGACAAAAGAAAAATAAACCCAACGTACTCAGAAATTATAGCTGTGATTTTGCGGAGGGTTACGGCGCTGTTGAAAACACAAATGACAATGTTCTTGTTTTTTTTGCCCTTATATCCCGATGTGATTTCGCGGAGGGTTACGACACTGTTGAAAACACAAATGACAACGTTCTTATTTTGTTTGCCCTTATATCCTGATGTGATTTCACAAAGGGTTACGGCGCTGTTGAAAACACACATGACAACGTTCCTTTTTAATTTTGCCGCTTATATCCTGACAATGTCGCAATTGTGACAGTGACAAATGTATTGTCGTCACAAATTGCAATGGTGTCGGGCTATATTTGAAAAAAAAAGGGCAAAACCGCATGACATTTGCCTACCGTCGCAAATGGCCATTGTAATTTCACCCCAAATGTATTAGTGGTAGAATCGGGACCCACACGGACAGGTGGCAAGTGGTCGCATGATCGCATGTCAAAAAAGTCTGACATGCAGCCATGTGACAACCAATCAGGAAGAGCCCTTGAAGACTCGGGCCCACCATCCAATCACTGGTTAAAGTAGACCATCCCACTGGATAAAATTATAGATAGTAAGGAACAAGCAGGGCAAGACAAGCAACCAGACCAAAAACTAAAAGACCAGGGCAAAACAAGGTAGGGGCAAGCAACCTATATACAGAGATCTACAAAATGTACAACCCTAACTACTGTTCATGGAAAATAGAGTACTTCAAATGAAGTACTGCTTCAAGAATTGTCCATGAACTGGAAACTCTTGAATATCACCATTAAAATCCTTGATGATGTAAGAATCTTGGTCCCATTTCTCATGAATTAGATATGGCCCTAGCCAGATGGGATCAAATTTACCATGCTTCCCCTTATCCTCCAATCTGGCATTCCAAACTAATACCAAATCACCAGGTTCAAACTTCCTATCAACGCTCCTTTTATCATATAAATTCTTAACCTGCAACTACAATTTGGCATTCCTTGCAACTGATTCTCTTCTAGTTTCATCCAACCTAATGAGGTCCTCAATTCTCAACTGCATTTCATCATCAATGTCATCATCATTTAACTACACAAACTTGTACATCTCCAATAAGTTATTCTAAGGTATTCTAGCATGAATTCCATATACTAAGTCAAATGGTGCACAACCAATTGCCCTCTTCACAGTTACCCTATCAGCCCATAAAGCTAATGGCAGCTTTGAATTCTATGCCCTCTTATTTTTCTCAAGGATTCTCTTCAAGATCTTAATCAAACTCTTATTAGTAGATTCTTCCTGATCATTTCCTTATGGATGATAAGGTGAGGAATTAGAAATCTAAATTCCTAAACCTTTGCAAAAGTCCTTATATTTGGCAGACCTGAAGCACATAGCATTATCACTCACTATCCTCTCAGGGCACCCAAACCTTGTAATAATATTATTCATCAGAAAGTCAATTACCACCTTGCCAGTTGCATTCCTTGTAGGTATAGCTTTTACCCACTTTGTAAAGTAATCAGTAGCAACTAAGATCCATGAATGTCCTCCGCTTGACTTGTTTGGTATTTCCCCTATGAAATCAATTCCCCATTGTTGGAAAGGAGCCTGAACTTCTACTGGTTTTAATGGTACATTACCTAAAAACTTAAGCTTACCAGAGAACCTTTGACAAGCATTACATCTCCTTACCAACTGTTCTACATCCTTAAAGATTGTGGGCCACCAAAATCCTACTCTCAAGATCTTATGAGTAGTTGTTTTACCCATATAATGTCCACCACAAACTCCCTCATGCATCTCCTTCAACAATACATTAACTTGATTCTCATCTACACATTTCAACAGTATGCAATCCAAATTTTTTCTATACAACTTACATTTCACAATTACATACTTGATGGCCTGTAACTTCAATGTCCTCTTTTGATTATCATTCATATGCTCTAGACACCTCATGTTTCTCAAATAGTAAATAATATCCTGATACCAAATACAATCATACATATCACATGTATAATCAATTTCAGAATGATTTACTTGGTTTGCATCTAGATTGGATTGAGCCATCAGTTTTTCCAATCCTTGACCTCTAACTAACTTAGTGATCTAGATCTCAACATTGAATTCCTGGATCCTATTGATCCATCTGCACCTTCTTCCAGACACCTCTTGCTATGATAAAATATCCTTCACAGCCACACTTGGCACAAAAGCAATCACAAATGCTCCCATCAAGTAACACCTAAAAGCCTTAATTGCTTTCACAAGTGCATAAGCCTATTTCTCATTTATGTCATACTTTAATTTTGTAGCCTGCAAAGATTTACTAAAAAATGCAATAGGCTGCTCAAAACCATCCTTATTCTTTTGTAACAAAACTACAGCAATAGTATGAAAAGATGAAAAGGAAAATATATGCATTGGGACATTATAATCAGGTGCCATAAGCACTGGTGCATCTTTGATAGCCTATTTGATATTCTTGAAGGCCTCATCAGGCTCACCCTCCCAATTGATTATAGATCCCTTCTTCAACATCTTGGAAATAGATCTAGTAACCTCTGCAAAGTTTGTCACAAACCTCCTTAGAAAATTGACCTGACCAAAGAAGGATTGAATCCCTTTAACATTCTTTGGTCTCTGAATCTTATCAATGGCTGCTACCCTCTCAAGGTCAATTCTCACTCCTTGCTTCCCAACTAAGTGGCCAAGCAACTTACCTTCTGTGACACCAAAAGCACATTTCATTGGGTTCAAAGAAATGCCAAATTCCAAGGCCCTCACAAATATTTTTTCTAAATGAGCACAATGGTCCTCTTCCCTCATGGAATAGGTAGTTAAATCATCCTGATACACAACAAGGAAAGCATTGATAAAATTTGAAAAGGCAACATCCATTGCCCTCTGAAAAGTAGCACCAGCATTTGTGAGACCAAAAGGCATTCTCACATAGACATATGTTCCCCAAGGTGTTGTAAAGGTTGTCTTGAATTGTTCTGATTCCTTGATAATGACTTGATTGTAGTCAGAGAAACCATCCATCATTGACATCAATTCTAATCTAGTTACTCTCTACAACATATCCTCCATATTGGGCAAATAATAATTATCTTTCAATGAGCTGATGTTCAAATTCCTAAAGTCCACACAAAGCCTGATGTCACCATTCTTTTTTTCTTATAGGAACAAGGTCTGACACCCAAGAAGAATGCCTTATAGGCTTGATAATGCCAGCATCTCTCAACTTCATTAATTCTTCTTGCATCTTGGGTGCCAAAGTAGGATTAATAGCCTTTGTTTTTGTTGGAAAGGTTTAGCATATTCTTTCAATGGAATAGCATGCTGAAATAAATCCTCTCTATAAACCTTTAGGTCATCATATGACCATGAAAAAACATGCCTGAATTTCCTCAATAATTCAATCAAAGGTCTCCTTACCTTTTGATATATATCTCTACCAATGTATACTTTCTTAGGTGCCTCATGTGATCCAAGATTTATCTTCTCAAGATCAGCATGATCTTCTCCTTTGATATTCTTTTGAACTCTATCTTGGTTGTCAAAGACAATCTCCAAAACAACAAGCCCCTTGGGCACCTTGTTAGTTCTAAGCTGAATGATCTCATTGCCTAAGACAACCTCCCTTTCTCCTACTGACTCAACCAAGGTTGAACAATCAAATCCCTGACCATGATACTGATCCTTGAAATCCATAAACTTCAAAATATCATTATCATCATCAAAAACTTGCCAATACTCAACATTATCTGGTATACTTGGCCTAGCCTAAATTTCAACTTTAGAAATACCAAAGAATGTGACATCATTGGGATTGATTACAATATTGGCTAACAAGTCAGCCACCTTGTTGTTACTCCTATCCTTCCACTCAATATTGAAGGTGTCAAAATGTTTAATCAAATCCCAAACTACATTCCTATATGGTTTCAACCTTCTATTCTTAGAAGCATACACTGACCTGACTTGGGACACCACCAATTTAGAATCACCAATAACATTTAGACATTTAATACCATGCTTTTGTGCCAACCTCAATCCTAACAACAAGGCCTCATATTCTGCTATATTGTTGGTACAAAAGAAATTCAATGTGAAAGAGAACTTGTAGGTGTTCCCATCAGGAGAAATAAGTAAAATACCTACTACTGCACCATCTTTGCAATTTGCACCATTAAAGTACATTACCCACAAATTATTGTTCACAAAATCAGCACCTACTTCAACAGAGATAGATGACAAAATATGTTCATTTTCAAATATAGGGATCTCTACCCTAAAAGAATTAACATCAGTATCCACAAAACATGTAGTTTCATTATCTATGCTTCTTTCAATCATGTGGCATACTCTTGGCTCTCGTTCAATCTTGACAAACTGATCATCAATCTTGAAAGTTGCATAGGAAAAATCACATTGTAAACTTCCACCCATGGCAGCACTCCACCTTCTAGACAGCAACATCCCATAAAGAGGAGGGATATCCACCACTAAAACACTCATTTTTAGCTCTTTCTCTAGATATGTTGCCAACCTATATGGCATTGCATTGATAGTCCCAATAACTGGTACCTCCCTCTGATCCATTGTACAACACCTGCCCTACACTGTATCAACTTTAAGGCCCAACCTCTCCATGATTTTGAAAGGCATGACAATATTAGAGGCACCACTATCAATCATAAAATTTCTTAACTTCATCCCATTCACTAGAACACTTAAGAAGAATGGGTCAATATTTTCAAGGTTGGCATTGATAGAACTATCCAAATATATTGGAGGAATTTGAGACACAATTCCCTAAGTAGCAACATCCTTCAAAGCTTTATCCTGAGATCCATTGCATGAAGTATCATTTTTGTGAGTATTACCAACCCATGCAATAGCTTTATCTTTATGTTCAGGGATCCTCAAAAATTCTGACAATGGAACCTTAACTGTAATTTGTGACAATACAGATAACATGTCAACAAGGGTAGAAGTAGGAATCTCAATCTGCATTGCCTTAACATCCTTTTGCTTGTCTGACACATTAGGTGTACTGACCACCCTCACCTTTTCAATCCTAGCCATTGTGTTAACTAGCTTCTCAATCTCACTAGAGACCTTTTCAACTCCAACTCCCTTAGGCTCACAATGCTTACCTTTTACATTCTTGAATTTCACCATGTGATCAACCTTTGATTTGTTCTCACTAGGTTCTCTAGAGTTGGTACTCTTTATAAACATTCATGTAGCTCTCTCATTTGTATTCCTTGCCACCATGCCTCTAGTTTGCACCTGGGCAATCATTTCTACAGTAATCCTATCCATCTCTTCTCTAGAAAGTCTTCTCAAATTTACTGGCTTGGGATAAGAATTGATGTTACATGTTTTCTAATCAATGCATTCACCATCAGAAAAAACCTCTTGATGAAAAAGGGCCTGATTATGTCTCTTCACATTTACATCTACCTCTTCATCAAAATTGGAATCATCTTCATATCCTAGATATGAAGAAACCGTGTTGCATCCAACATCATCTTGTTCTTCTTCTTGTTCTATCTCCTCATTGCCACAGTCTTGATTTGTAGCCATAGATTGTGCAACCACACAATGCTCTGTAGAATGAGGGGACTGGCATGCAACACACCAAGATATGTTCTCCATGACATTTATTGAAGCCTTATGCAAATGGTTAGGGACACCTCTATCATTTTTTCCTCTTGCAGCAGGGATAATAGGCTTGTCATCCTTCCATTGGGTGTTGTAGGGGTAGTTCTGTAGTCTATTCTATTTATTGAAATTATTGTTGAATTGAGGCCTTTCATTGGTAGGAGCACTGATGTTCCTATTTATAGGTGCCTTCAAATCCTTCAATGCATTAAGAACCTTATCCAATTTATCTTCTTCTTGCCTCCTAGATCCAACATTCTTATGATTTTCTTTCTTATATTTCTTGTCCCCAAACAACTTTGGTTCATCTCTCTTTCCACCCAATTTTCCTGATATTTTTATGTTGTTCTCAATATTGACCGAAATCCTAAAAGCATCCCTAAGAGTTCTTGGTTCTTTATTCCTCAATAAATATCCCATCTTCCCATCAAATGCATTAAAGTATGTAGTTAGACAAACATTGTCATCTAACCGCATAACTTAGAACAACTTATGCATACCCTTCTGAAATCTCATGTTGAATTCAGCTGTAGACTCATTCTGATTTTTCCTTATGGTGTTGAATTCATTCAACATGAAACTAGCATTAGGCCTATCACCATACTGCTCTTTGAAACATTTCTCAAAAGAGTCCCAAGTATCAATACATCTATCAGGAAGCCTCTTAAACCAATCTCTAGCATCCTCCATTAAAGATTAAACAAATAGTTTCATGACTATATCCTCATGCTCTACCTCATAATCATTAAGCATATTAACAAATAACCTAAGATGCTCTTCACAACTAATAGCATTATTACAAGAAAACTTAGGTACCTTATCTTTAATATCATTTGTAAAAGCATTTGGATAGCCAGGAATTCCATCAAAACTTATTTTCCTATAGCCTTCTAGTTGCATAGGTCTTCTTTGAAAGCTCAAACTAGTGTTAACCCTAGGATCAACATTAGCATCTATATTTATTTGTGCATTTGACTACTACCTAGGATCTACACCTATCCTAGCAGATGAAGAAGGAAATGAACTAGTAGCATTACTAAGTGGAATAGTAGTAGTCATAGATGGCATACCTAGTTTAGTAGCAGATGGGCCAAGAGCATTAGCTAAAGAAGCCCTCAAAAATTGGATCTTCCTTTTCTTTTCTACAATGGAAGCCTCAACCTCATCTCTCTCTAGTTCTCTTGCAAGGTCATCATCTTCTTTTCTCCTTCTCTCCATTTTGGTGTCCTTATTTGAATCAGGTGGTGAGATCTCTGGTATTTTCACTAATTTTCTTGCTTGGTCACCCACCATCTTCTGCTTTCCTTTCTCATTAATGATAATAGCAAGTCTAGTGATCCTATGCCCATCTTTATCTTTAGGCAAAGGGACATAACTTTGCACTTTTCTAACCACAAGGCCCTCCCTATCAAATTCATGATCCTAAAGCAAGCACTCTTGCTCACTCCTCAAGGCATCAAGATCACCAAAAACATTATGCTGCAGAGTTCTAGGAGTAGAAGAAAGCATTTTGTTTCTCTCCTTCATTTCATTTATTTTTCTAAGAAGAGACTGTCTCTCTATCAAAGCATTCACCTTTTCAGCCTCTCTCTCCTCTTGTAATCTTTTATGTATGGCATCCTGCTCTACCAACTGCAACCTTAGTGCATTCAAGTCATCAAGATCCACCATAATGTCATTAGAACCAGATGACACATCTATATTAGGAAGATTTTGATATGGGAAGTGAGCTTGCCTATGTCTCATGGGTTCTCTTCTAAAATGATCTTCATCAAGATCCAGGTCAACCTCTAAACACATATCTCTATTTTGTTCATTCTGACCTGCAGGCAATGGACCTTTGACATGAAATGCAGCCTCAGGGGTATCATAGAATCTCTCTTCAGAGTGACCACCATCTAATCTTGAGGATACATGTGGTACTCTAGCTCTAGCATTTCTTTGTTCTTTCATGGGAGCACTAGTAGGCTCACCATTACTTCTAATCCAGCTCTTCTTTTCTTGTCTAGGTAGCTGCTCCAAAGTGACCTCTGGATTCTTTCTAACAAAAGACCAAGTATTTATCCTCTTATCCATGATTTATCAATATGAAACACTGGTTCTAACCTTTGAGTCACCACCCATCTAGATGGGGAATCTTTGAAACACAACAGGAACACAAGAACACACTTATAAACTTCCTCTCTAGACTCTCACCAGCAGAATCATTATCTTGTTGATGGCTTGGATGGGCAGGTCTATTTGGTCAACAAGATTTTGAATAATTCAATATGACTACAACCAAAGACCTAACATATGCATATCTTCATAATCATTCTCCCCAGTAGAGTCACCATTTTGTTTGTTCTTCCCTTTGATCTTCAAAACTTGTAGATTTATACTTTGATGGATAACTATAATGAAACTTTGACTCTATCACCACTCCAAAGTCTACAAGGAAGAGGGCCAATCAATGAGGATCAAGGAGATCCTCCTACACTTTGAGCCTCAATGCTCAGGCAGGTGTACCCTTGACTCACTTCTTCAAAGAAGTCTCTAAACAATATATAACTATACCCTTTACTATCTGATTGAAAGGTTTATCATTTAATTGTGTGTGTGTGATTGCTGATGATGGACTGCTTCTAGAGAAAGGATCAGTGCCTTATCCCAGGGTAGAGAGTTACTTAACAACCTATATCACCCTAAAACCTTAACTCAAACATATATAGACTCAGAGTAAGTGCTTATCCTATTACTCCCCTCACTCACATATCAGGACATCAAATCCTTATCTTGCCATGAACCCACTCAACTTACCTTAAAGACTTTAATCCTAACTTTGTTAGGAACTCAAAGATAACCCCAAAATACTCTTTATTTACCATATGCTAACCCACTTTGTAAAATCAACATATATGAGCTCAAGAACAAAACAAAAAGACATACACCAATATGAGATTGGAATCCAAAATATTCTCACTAAGACTTGCAGAATCAATACATTACCAAATGACAAAATGCACAAAGGAAACAAACCCTAAATATGGGCTCTCCTTATTCAAATTTTCACTATCAACAATCTGGGATGAAAACCAAAAGAAATGGAACCCATGAAAACTCAAAAAGTCTGCCACTTATACCCCCCTAGTCATCTTGGAAATTTGCAACAAGGTACGGATGACTAGGGTTAGGGTTTCAACCACCCAACCAGCTAGAAACAATCATGAATTTAATTCAGAGTCAAGAAACACATCCAATCCAGGAAAGAGGAAATCTTGAACTGATCCTTAATTATGAAAGTCTTCTCTACAAGTACAAAGGATCACAAAACTAGGCTCAAAAGGACACCCTGCAACATTTGTTGAGCCACAACTACAATGTACATGCCCTATAAACAAGCACTAGACATCCTGGACCACATGAAAAACCAATCACTTCTCACCAAACAGGGTCATTTCTGCATTGAATTCCATAAAAATGGTACCCTCTGTCACTGGAAACTCTCAAAAATTCAAATTTGAATCTCAATAGTTATTTCTTTGGTGCCTGTAGAGAAATGACAACCAAAATCCAAACCTTTACCAACTTTAAAACGTAGCCATCCGATCAATCTCCCTTCGCGGGCTTTATGACTTTAGTTAAAAGTGGTCCCAGTCAAACTTAGCAAATTGGTGACAAAGAACCTTCATCAATTCGTGAAACACTTCACTCCTTTGCTAAATAATTTGATGACTTCCTGACTACCGTTCACCAAATTTCCAAACAAACTAGCAAATCACCTTTTTTATGTGCCAATGTGAGAACACATTGAATTTTGTCAGCATCACCAAATCTTTATCCACTCTACCAAACCTCAGACCCCACCTGGGCTTGCCCGATGCCACCTGTCACCATGCTATTCATGATTCATGCCCAGTCACTAACACTAGACCCAATTTTACAAGCCTTCGAAATCAAACTACGGGTGCATGATCACATGGGTCTAACACCTCCCATGAGATCATGCACCAACCACTAGATCTACCACACCATCCTCCCCTTTGAAACTTTTAGGCCTACTGACGAACTACCACATCACTAGCGCTGCCTGCCCACCTCAGCATTCAAAAGACACCCCATCACCACCTACCACCAGGCCCCAGGACACATGTCAATCAGTCACATGGTTGCATGTCAGAAAATTCTGACATGCGATCATGCAATAGCCAACCCTAAGCTGCCACATCACCACCTCAGACCAACCAGAAGAAGCTTTACCTTTAGAGGATCAGACAGTTGTCGCAAAAGCATGAGAAATAAACCTCATGCAACTTTTCCATGTGAACAAGTGATAGCCACAGATTCTGTCTGAACATTAACTACACCAAGCAACTGCAAAGAACTAGGACCCATGCGGACAGGTGGCAAGTAGTCGCATGATTGCATGTTAGAAAATTCTAACATGTGTCCATGTGATAACCAATCAGGAAGAGCCCTTGAAGACCCAGGCCCACCATCCATCGCACTTGCGCAACTTGGGAATGCCATCAAACAAGGCAGAAGTGTGAGGTCAAAAACACACAGGGTTTTCGGCTGAAAAGATAAAAAACACACAAGGTTTCCGACATCAAAAGATAAGCTCACAAAAGCTAGAAGGCAGAAGGTTGAAAACAATGAAGGTTTTCACACAGACCGAAAACATCATGGATTTTCAAAAACATTGTGGGTTTTTGACACTATGGCAAATTTTGAAAACATTTCCTGCAGACCTTAGAATTTGAATAACTTTATGGATTTTGCAAATTTGCACATGCAATTTGAACTGGAGCAAGGTGACACAATGAAGAACACAAGGCTAAGAGCACACACCATGAAACATTATGGAAATGGGCCATTTTCATAAGATTGTTGCTATGATAGAAAAATGGCCTAACACTTAGGATACCATAATCCATAATTCTCTATTTTCTTCAAGTATCTTAAGATCATTTTTGTAGCTATCATGTGTGATTCTCTAGGATTAGCAAAAAATCTTGCAACAATTACCACAACATGTGCTATATCTGGTCTACTATGAACTACGTACATTAACTTACCAATCATGGATTGGTAGAGTGTCTAGTTTACCTCTGTAGTTTCATCCTCCTTTGTCAATTTTCATCCAGTAGCCATGGGAGTTCCCACAGGTTTGGCATCTTCCATGCCAAATGTCTTCAGTACTTTCTTTATGTATTTAGATTGTGTGATGAATATCCCATGATTCTATTGAATCAATTGTAGTCCAAGAAAGAAATTTTTCTCTCTGAACATAGACATTTCAAATTCCTTTTGCATTTTATCAACAAATTCCTTGCAAACGAGATCTGAGCCTCCAAAGATAATAGCATCAACAAATATTTTAGCAATGATAATAGTATCATCAGTATCAACTTTCACATACAGATTATTGTTTTCACTTGTTCTAACAAATCCAATACTTAACAATTAAGTATACAGTCTTTCATACCATGCTCTCAATGCTTGCTTCAAACCATATCAAGCTTTATGTAATCTACATACCATTTTATTATGGCTGGGATAAAAAAATCCTTCAGGTTGTTCAATGTAGACCTCTTCTTCAAGTATACCATTCAAAAATGCTGACTTCACATCCATTTGATAGACTTTGAATTTCTTATGTGCAGCATATGCAAGTAGCATTCTAACTCCTTCTAATCTAGTAATAGATGCAAATGTTTCACCATAGTCAATGCCTTCTTCCTGTGCATATCCCTTGCATACTAATCTAGCTTTATTTCTTGTGACTTCACCATTTTCATTGAATTTATTCCTGTATATCCACTTAGTATCGATAACATGTTTATCTTTTGGTCAGGGTACTAAGGACCAGGTTTTGTTCTTCTCTATTTTCTCTATTTCCTCCTTCATTGCATTAACCCATTTTTCATTCTCTAATGCAACTTTCATAGTTTTAGGTTCAAATTCACAAATTAAACATGTACCTTGTCTTCTTTTGCTTCTAGTTTGCATTCCAACATGTTTGTCTCCAATGATTTGTGTCTTAGGATGATGTTTTTTGACAAAACTAGCCAAAAATTGGTTTCTCCTTTCTTTCTCATCCTGCTCAGGGTCATTATCTTTCTCAGTAGCTCCATCTTGTTCCTTAGTTTGTGTTGTCTGTTGTCCTGCAGTATTTCCCTGCTGACCTGATGTAGGAGAATCCCAGGGTAGTTGGCTATCCTGCATGTTTGGGAGATTTGATGAAGTTGTGTGGACTTATTTTCATATGTGATGGGTTTGGTAGAGTTTGATAAACCTACTTGGGTCTTGGGTAATTGGTTTTGATGTATTTAATGGTCTTGGTTTCTCAGCATGGCCTAGAAGGAGCTCAGCCTTGCTTGGGATTTTGGTGCCTATTTTAGGCCATATAAGTAATTTTCCACAAAGATTTAGAGACTAAAAATTTTAGGGATTGAAGAGGGCCTATATTTCTACCTATGGTTTGAAGCACGAGTTCTAATTCATCTGGAGCTAGGAGATATCAGGATTTTACTAAGACATCTATTTTGGGCATTTAATTGTTGTTTTTGGCAGACTTGTGGCATTTAATTTCGGTATTTGTATTTAATTTATTTTCAGGGCTGACCTGTGGCTTAGATTGGTATAAGTAGAGGTTGTGGGGGAAGTCTTTAGGCAATCATTCATCCACTTGGGAGAAGAGGAGGTGGATGTGGAGCGAGTTTTGAGGAGAGCTAGTAGCTGAGGCTTGGGAAACAAGGAGATTGCTTGGTGGGCTTGCGAGCACAAGTTTAGATCTTCCTTGTGGGTTCCTACTAGTGTGTGGATCTAGGCTAGCTAGGGTTTTGGTTTGGATCTTGTGAGATCTTATGGAGTTTTTATTGTAATTTCATTGTATTTGGCCGTAACCTGGAAGGCCTTACAGTCGGGCATGTTGGATGAAAATATGATGATTCTATTATGAGTATTGGCATTGTGTGGATCCATATCTTTGTATTGTTAATATATTCTTGTGTGTGGTT
The DNA here is from genome assembly GCA_027943335.1 of Chamaecyparis obtusa. Lineage (NCBI taxonomy): Eukaryota > Viridiplantae > Streptophyta > Pinopsida > Cupressales > Cupressaceae > Chamaecyparis > Chamaecyparis obtusa. Next base: position 34,689 of record BSBK01009612.1, on the reverse strand, counting down.
ATTTGCTGGGGGCTAGGACATCTCCATCAGGGATTCTCCTACCTTGCATTGCATCAAGTGGTATTAGAGTGAAGGTTGTTCTTGAGTGTGTGGACAGAGCGCCGAATGTGAGGCAGTTTACACCAGGACCTTGGGTGGAGTTTTTCAGAGTGAAGCTTGTTCCTGAGTGTGTGGACAGAGCATCGAATGTGAGGCAGTTTTCACTAGGACTTGGTTGAAGGTTGGATCTAGTTGGTGATTTGTTGCAGAGGGTTTGCGAAGATCTTAGAGGATGGCTCTAAGAAGATTGGACCCTGAGATGATTGCAAAACTCCATGATGTGGTGGAGAAGAATATTTCAAAGACTTGTGCTCGGTTGGAAGCTAGATTCACTAATCGAGTTAAGGAAGGGATGGTTGAGAGTGATCCATCTCTAGATAAATTTTGTAAGAGAGTTTGAGAGATCTTGAAACCATGGAGCTGGAGTCTACCAATCAGGAAGCGAGTTGTCTAGCCGGTTAGAAGACTTGTTCAAGAGAGAAGAGGGCATAGCAAGGTTATGGAAGTTGGTTTTGTTGATCAGTGTGTGGAGGCTGATATGGAACCTGTGGAGAAACTTGTGGATGTTTCTATGGAGCTTCCTAACCTTGTTGATGTTGTGATTGAGGTTGGTTTTCATGATCAGTTGGTTGAGTCTGACATGGAAATTGTGGAGCACTTGGTCGTGGATAATCAGGTTGCTAAGGGTGATGATCCATATGTTGGTGATATGGATGTTGTTGATATGGATGTTGCTAGTGTGGATTCACTAGTTGTTGATGTGGTTGAGGATCTACATGATACTACAGATCTGTATGTTCCTGATGTGGACCTATTGGTGGTTGACATGGTTGAGGATTTACATGTTGCTCCTATTTTGGATTTGAGCTTACATGTTGGTGACATGGATTTCATGTTTGAGGATATTGTTGTTGTTGGTAGTGATCCGCTACAGAGAATATTGGTGAGGCACTATGTTCAGTTTGTTCCTGGCAATGAGCATGTTGATTGGATGGTTGAGATTCTAGTGGTTGATAGATGGATGTGGATTTGGGTGATTTGCATGTTGGTTCTATTGTCCTTGTTGGAGTGGAAGCATTTGGTGAAGATGAAGATGGTTGCAGATATTTCATCTGGCATCAAAGTATGAGGCATACTTCTTTTCACACCTGGGGAGTCTGATGCAGGAGCATCCTAGGGTAGTTGGCTATCCTGCATGTTTGGGAGATTTGATGAAGTTGTGTGGACTTATTTTCATATGTGAAGGGTTTGGTAGAGTTTGATAAACCTACTTGGGTCTTGGGTAATTGGTTTTGATGTATTTAATGGTCTTGATTTCTCAGCATGGCCTAGAAGGAGCTCAGCCTTGCTTGGGATTTTGGTGCCTATTTCAGGCCGTATAAGTAATTTTCCGCAAAGATTTAGAGGCTAAAAATTTCAGTGATTGAAGAGGGCCTATATTTCTACCTATGGTTTGAAGCACAAGTTCTAATTCATCCGGAGCTAGGAGATATCATGATTTTACTAAGACATCTATTTTGGGCATTTAATTGTTGTTGTTGGCCGACTTGTGGCATTTAATTTCGGTATTTGTATTTAATTTATTTTTAGGGCCGACCTGTGGCTTAGATTGGTATAAGTAGAGGTTGTGGGGGAAGTCTTTAGGCAATCAGTCATCCACTTGGGAGAAGAGGAGGTGGATGTGGAGCGAGTTTTGAGGAGAGCTAGTAGTTGCGGCTTGGGAAACAAGGAGATTGCTTGGTGGGCTTGTGAGCACAAGTTTAGATCTTCCTTGGGGGTTCCTACCAGTGTGTGGATCTAGGCTAGCTAGGGTTTTGGTTTGGATCTTGCAAGATCTTGTGGATTTTTTATTGTAATTGCATTGTATTTGGCCGTAACCCGGAAGGCCTTACAGCCGGGCATGTTGGATGAAAATATGATGATTCTATTATGAGTATTGGCATTGTGTGGATCTATATCTTTGTATTGTTAATATATTCTTGTGTGTGGTTATTTTCTGGGGGCTAGGACATCTCCATCAGGGATTCTCCTACCTAGCACTGCATCATGACTGATTGACACAATTTGTGGTGTCGATAGATACTCTGGATGTTCAATATAATTGAATCTACCATAGTCTTCCATTTCCTTTTTACTTTCCTTTATGTACTTGTCATCAAACTCATCAACATGAACATTAGTACTTTTAATTATCTTATTTTTAGCTTTATTCAAACATTTATATGCTTTACTTGTAGTGGAATATCCTAAAAATATTCCTTCATCTCCTTTAGAATCAAATTTTCCATTTTTCTCATCTTTCAAAATAAAGCATTTACTTCCAAAAATTTTGAAATAACTTACAGTAGGTTTGTGTCCAAACCATAGTTCATAAGGTGTTTAGTTGGAGTCCTTCTTCAGTTGTACTCGGTTAAGAACATACACAGCTGTACTAGTCGCTTCCCACCAATATGTCTGAGAAACATTCTTCTATATCATCAATGTTCTAGCACAGTCAATTATAGACTTGTTCCTCCTTTCAGCAATGCCATTTTGTTGCAGTGTCCTTGGTGTAGATACCTGTCTTTTGATTCCATGCTCATTACAAAAATTAGTAAATTCATCAGAGATAAATTCAACTCCTCTATTAGATCTTAAACATTTTATTTCCTTTCTGATTTCTTTCTCTACCTTAGCTTTATACCACTTAAACATTTTAAAAGCTTCAGATTTCTCTTTCAAGAACATAACAGTCATTAGTCTAGTATAATCATCAATAAAAAGAATAAAATATCTATCACCAGAACATCTCTAAGTTCTCATAGGACCACATAGATCAGTATGACCCAACTCAAGTATCTTCTTTGTTGAATATTCTTTTCTTTTAAAACTAGACTTAGTCATCTTACCTTTCTGACATTCATGGCACATGGCATGATCAAGTTTTGTCAAGTCAAGAAATCCTCTAACTCTTTTCTTTCTACTAATCTTGATCATGTTGTCAAAGTTCACATGGCATAACCTTTTGTTCCACAACCAAGCATCTTCATCCTTTATTAACAAACAAGAAGACTGATCCATATCAAGATAGAATAGATTACCTCTGGATTGTGTGCCAGTTTCGACAAGTCTTCCTCCATCATCATAGATTTTCACCTTTTTTTCTCTCAAAATCCATTTGGTGGCCCGAATTGTTTAGCTGAGCCACACTTAACAAATTATAGTTTAATCCATCTACCTAATATGCATTATCACATTGTAATATATCATTCATAATTAGTGAGCCTTTACCTCTTACCATACAAGGTGCATCATTTCCCATTCTCATAGATCCTCCATTATATTCAACAAGATGATCAAAATTCTCTACATCACTAATCATATGATGTGTACAGCCACTATCTATGATCCATGTATCATTTTTTCTTACTTTAGAGCTAAGTGCTATCTCTTCTTCTTCTGAGTCATCTTTCATAGCCACAAATACAACTTCTATATCATCATTAGAATTAGATTCAGTTTCAATAACTTCAGCTATGTAACATACCTTTTTCCTTTTTCATCTTGGTTGTCTCTACTGTAGTGTTGGTAGCCTCTGTTGACTCTTCTCCCATAGCTTCCTTTAGATCGGTCTTTGGATCTATCATCATCTTTCTTCTATGGACATCTAGCAGTGATGTGACTGAATTCTTTATAGTTAAAGCATGCTAAAGGTAGCTTACCTCTATACCTTCCTTTTCCTTTGGGAAATCTTTTGGCCATAAGTGCTTCAAGCTCATTAAGTTCATCATCAGTATTGTCATCACTATCATAATTTTTACTATTCCTGCTAGACTTTCCCATCTTCAAAGAAGACATGAAAGTGGATTCAATAGAAGGAACAACACTATTATCAAAATTGTTTAATTCAAAGGTTGTAAGTTTACCAATCAAAGTGTTAAGAGTAAGGTTGGATGTAGCTCTTGTTTCATGAATTGCAGAAATCCTGATTGCATAAACTGGTAGCAAAGTTATGAGAATCTTGCTTATCACTGTTTCATCATCAATCACTCCATTAGATGATCTAATAGCATGTATTACCTCTTTGAGTCTATTTGAATATTGGACAATGTTCTCACCTTCTTTCATTCTCATATCATCAAATCTGCTTCTCAAAATTTCAACTCGGGCTCTTTTAAAATTTAGATCTCCACTGTATATTTGTGCTAATTTATCCCACATTCCTTTGGAAGTCATCAATGTCTTGATATCTTCAAATTCAATGTCAGTACAGGAAGCAACAACTTCCATCATAGTAACATTGTGTTCATGTTTGTCCTTCAATTTATCAAGAGTTAAGGGACAAGTAGGCAGTTGCATGTAGCCATTCTCCATCAGCTCCAGTGCAGAATTCCCAATTCCAGATATGTTCAACTTCATTCTACTTTGCCATACTGTGAAGTTCTCTTTGTTTAGTTTTGGTACTTCCCTCTTATACATCTTGAGACCTTTATGCTTAAGTCCTTAAAACACTATTCCAAGAAACCAGTGCTTTGATACTAATTGTTAGAATAACTGAGAGGGGGGGGGTGAATTAGTTATCTAGTGTCCCAAATCAAAATGTATAATTCAAAAAATTTCTTCAATTTTTGCTTGTCAGTAAACAATAAAAATTTTACTATTTGTGCTTTTACTGATTACCAGTCTAATGTTATAATAGTTACGAATCAAATCTAACATGTAACATGTAAATAATGATAACAAACAAATATCACAATCAACACATAACACAAGAGATTTAACATGGAAACCCTATAAAGGGAAAAACCATCTGGGTCTGACAACCCAAAATTGTTCACTCTTCTAAAGTGAGGTCGGTTAAGACCCAACCCTCTTAAAGGTTACAAACACACTGTCAGGTGTGACCTTGTTAGAGGATTTTAGACTAGAAGTTATCGTCCAACCAAAATTCACTATGGGGTTAACATGATAACAATGTTCATTCTATGAATGATACATCATAAAAATTTCAGAGTCCACTCGGTTAAGAGATTTTGACTGTATACAATGGTTAAATATGTAACAATAAATGACCTGCCCTAATACAACTTCAATTGTAGATTATAGATCAATATTTAGTCCATACAAATCCTTTTGATCAATATTTCACTTCACATTCAATATTGTTGTAAACTTACTGTCTGTCAATAATTTCTCTTTATAGCTCGATAATTGCTCTGGAGCTTAGTTCTTACTTAACCAGTATGATTAGAATGCATGAAAACCTTGTTCATGTGATAATCCTGTAGCTTTTTCTTCTTCTGGCATATTTCATAAAGAAAATATGTTCTCTTATATAGACAAGTAAATCATTTTCTTCTCCACCATCATATTTTTTCGCTTAACCACATTCATAGATTTTTCCACTTCAAACTTTCTTAGTACTTGTGTCAATAAGATGTTTCAATCTACTCCATTAGATCCTCCCTGGATTTCTTCAGCCGTCGATCTGTGTAACAAACATTATCTGTTACCTCAATGTTATACTCTTGCTAGCTCATTAATCTTTTTTGGCTAAACTAGTCATTTGATTCATTCTGATCTACTTGGTTAACAAAGAAATGCATCAGTGAACACTTCTTAGTTAATACTATGATCGGTATACACTACACTCCGTCCGTGTATACTAGAAATGCTTCATTTACCGACAACATTCCTTTGTGTCTTTCAGCTCTATACTTCATCATAGATGAATGAAACATAATAAATTCAATATCATCAAGTCATAGACTCATCAAAAAGTTACTCAATGTGTTCCTTATCCTCATTTGTCATGTACATCTTTCCTCATGTAGATTTCTCTATTCTTTATATCTTTTTCATCTTTCCTTAGATGTGTCAGTATAGTAACTTACATGATAAGTGTTGTCAAACTAGTTGACATCAATGACAACATAATACTAATTTAATCATATTATATTTCTAATTAGCAACTCCTCGGTGATCTTTAATCATAGATTCTTCAATCAGATTCCAAATTAGTTGTAGTCCAACAGTCGAGGCTATGAGAAAGAAAGTACAAAATCCTAAGGCTCTTTCATCACATATTCTTAGGCCAATAACAAGGGTAGCCTCTACAACTTTAGCTGATGAGACACAAAAGAAAACCCCTACTTCAGGGAAATGGAAAATTGTTTAGCCTAGGGTTGTGCCAAGAGAGTCAAGGAGGAAGCCTAGGAGGAAACTTATTTTGGAGAAATATGATGAGGAAACAAAAATTGATGAGGAGGATAAGAAGAAGAAGTTACTAGTATAGAGTAAAATACCAAATGTGGATGAAATATGCCACACCATCAAGAGCTCTGCTAGACTTTAAGGTTTGAAGAAATAAGATTCGAGAGCATTAGTATAGGAGATAAGGAGAAAATTGAAGAAGCTATACTTGAGATGCTCCACACTTTCAAAATGCTACCAATATAGATGGGGAAGTTGATCCCTAATGAGCTATATGAGAGAGTTGCATAGAAATGGGAATTGAAGTAGATAAGGGAAAGTACATTAGCTCAAGTTGCACCAGACCTATCCCCTACTAGTATTCAGGAAGTTGTGAAAATTACATGAATAGATTTGATCCTAAGAATAGGTCTTACTCTATCCATCAAGACAAGGTTGAGGATGTTGTTCAGGAAAGTTGTAGTACTTGGAAAATTGTTTTTGGTCTATTAATTGACAAAAGTGCACAACAAGACACTAGCACATCTAAGGGTCTTGGGCTAGAAGATAATAAAGAAGATGTAAATGATCCACATATTCTGGAGAAAGAAGCTCCCTAGGAAGAGTACTGTCAAGAGTTACCAGAAGTAATTATCATTGACATCACCAAGGATACCCTAGTGAAGAACCAGGTATTAACTAAGGAAGACATACAAGATGAGGAAGCACATGATACATCTTTTTCGGGTAGTAACATTGTGCTATTACAAGTTATGGATTATCCATCAATTGATGACACATAAAAGTCAACGAAACCCCCATTAATCCTCAAGTTGTTATAGTTGACATGTTAGCCAGTATTAACACAACTGAGGCACAAGATCACTAGGAAACTGCACTTCAGTCTACATTTGTCGAGGTGCCACCAGAAAGAAAAAGTAGATCAGTCTACACTAGTGTTTGTAAATAATCATGTGGAGGATAAGGGAAAATAAGAGAAGGTAAAAAATATTGACATCTAAGAGCCTAAGGAGCAAGAGGCAATACAAGCTCTTGTACAGATGACAAGTGGGAATACACCGAAGAAGAAGGAATAGAAAAAGAAGGTGAAAATTTCTACACCTAAGGTTACAATTGAGGAAGTTATTGTGATTCTGAAATGGGACATAGATAAATTATCATACAAAAAGATGCAAACATTTCAAGAATTACTAAAGAAGAAAAGAAGGAAGGAAGAATTGAGAAGGGAACATCAAAAAAAGCAATTTCTACATGAAATAAAAGGTATATTCATTGATGCTTTTGACATGACTAATGTTAATGACTCTTACCCCATACTAAAACAACTTGTCCACATAGTCAAGAAAGTGACAAATGAAGGTAGTGAAGCAAATGATAAGTTGTTACAGTGGTTAGAAAGGAAATTTGAGACAAAGGTACTAGATAAGGTCTCTATCAAGATAGTAGTAAAGTAGGTAGAACTTTCTAACCTAATATCAGATTCAGAAGGAGTGGTACTAAATGCACAATATTTGTACAAGAAACTGTGCAATGTAGAAGAATTTACTAAGGATAACTAGGTGTTGGTAGATAAACTACAACTAGATATAAAGTCTAATAGTCACTCATTGAGTTTGGATGCATGTTCCAACTCTTTTCACTACGCCAAGCTTCTACATTCTCAAGGAAGGATAGCCAAGTTGATGGCTAATTATGGTAAGATAAGGGATTGTCTACTCTCTATTCAAACAATGTTGACACCTCACCTGGAGCTCATTCAAAGAGAGTTAGAAAAGGCTAAGGAACTAATACATAAAGATCCTCATCTTACTACTGTCGAGAGCCTATTCAACCTAGCTATTGTGCTAGAAGTGCAATTAGAGGTTCTGAAAGGTGCAACATCTAGTTCGGAATCTACATTGCACATGGTTATGATGTTTCACAAACCATTTCTAGAGAAACATTCCAAGCTCCCTACTAATGAAGAATCATAAGTGCCAAAAACAAGGGGGAAATAACAAAATGACATATCAAGCCACATAGGGAGGTAACATAATCAAAGAGTAGAAGCAGAACAAAATGGTATGATATACTCAATTTTGTATATGTATATATCTTAGGGGGAGTATTATGTTAATACTAAGTACTCTTGTAAATATATTGTAAATGTCATGACAAATTTCTTTTGCCACTAATCTCAAAGAGGGAGATTGTAGATCCCTATAGTTTTGTTGTCTATTAGTGTCATACACTTGGTCATTATCTAGGCAATGTTGGTCGGTCATCACTGTGACCAAGTCATCATGTATAGGCCAAGTCATATAATGTACATTTACCAAGTTATAGTCACTACCAAGTAAACCTATGGTCACCAAGTAATTTTTATCAGCTGAGTAAGTTTTTGTCAAGCACCAGAGTATAAAGAATAATGAATGCTGAGTGCAACAGATATCAAATGCCTAGAAAGCTAGAATTAACATATGTGTTTTTTATGGTACAATCACTGAGGTAAAACATTTTGGCCAACATTCATATTTTATTTACTATTTGTTGAGGAGATCATGGAGGTGATTACGCTTCTATTTTGTAATCATTAATCCCTATGTAACACTTGGACCCAATCAAAATTAGAGAAAGATTAAGCAGAAAAATGAGTTAATCTGGATTGTAGATCTCAAAAATTGGAGAAATTTAGTTGTCTATATAAGATGAGATATGAAACCTAATAGAGGTGTGTGTGGATGTGAAAGGAAAGACATAATATCTTCAGACTAGTGAAGTATTCTGATAGAGTTCAGTGACTGAGTGAAATAGAGTAACTCAGTGAAGCACAAAATAAAGATAAAATTGACAGATAAGATCAAATCAATACTAGAAGGAGAAGATCTATAATCAACATATAGTACAGACTAAAGGATAAGGTACTAAGAAATTCTAACAAGTGTATCAGGGTAAAAATCTTAACAGAGTGGTTTTAACAGACCTTATGTAATCTAATAACTGAGTGCTTACTTAGTTGTAAGTTTTAAATCCTTTTGCAAGGTAGATTGTATAAGTCTTTAAGCTCTTAATAGGGAAGACCCCTCACAAGGTATATCATAGTTTAAGATCAAATTTGTAGCCCTAACAGGAAAAATTTATACTGTTATGAATGGGAACACAAGGGCGGGGGGGGGGGGGTTGAATTAGTGTTGACTTAATTTGATCTTTTTATTTTAATTCTTAAACTTAACTTGAATGCTGAAGTACTGAAATGAACATCAACATAAATAAGAAACATGAACTCAACACATAACACCAATGTGGTTATGGGGAAACCCAAATAGGTAAAAACCCCAGTGGGAACTGACACCCACTAATAAACTGTACTAGTGTTTTATCATCCTTGTTAGAAGATCCTTAACCCTGTTAAGAGTTGCTTTACAATGTATTTAGTACAATGACCTGGTCAAGGGTTGGACCCTATTAGGATTCTTTTATAATAACCCTATTACTGGTGGGGACACACTATCCTAGAGCTCACTTCTCAAGTGGTGAAGGCTACAACCTTCTGATCTCAGATACACACTATATCTATTGGATGACTCAGCGCTATGACACTGCTTGTCTGATTAGTTCCTTTGATGCACTGATGCTTTGACCTCTTCCAAAGATCTAATAAATGTTATCAACTCTTTGCACACTTCTTATCTTCTTATTTCAACTCTATAAGAACTTCCATACTTCATTGCATTGACGCATCTAATATTTATATGCACATACAAACCAATTAACTAGGTCAGCCCTTTAACCGATTACATACAATGCTTCAAATTAAATTGGCTCAAGTGTGTTTACAAATAAAGTTAATTACATGTCTACAACCTAATTACAATAGGTGCATATCCTTTACAACATAATAATACAACCGCTAACCAAAATACCAACAGTCGGCTGCTTGCACTATTCTTCTCCGGCATTCACTACCTGTGCAACTTAAACTCTCTATATCTTCCTCATATTGAATCTTCTTATCATGTGCTCTTAGAATTAGCTTGGATATGGCCTTAAAAACTTAACTTCTAGTGTTCATACCATACTTCTATTGGTAGTTCCCTTTGATCTTCAACTTGTAGATTTATACTTTGATGGATAACTTTAATAAAACTTTGACTCTATCACCACTCCAAAGTCTACAAGGAAGAGGGCCAATTAACAAGGATCAAAAGAGATCCTCCTACACTTTGAGCCTTAATTCTCAAGTGGGTATATCCTTGATTCACTTCTTGAAAGGAATCACTAAATGTCATATCAATATACTCTTTACTAACTGATTTAAAGATTTGATCATTTGAATTTGTGTGTGTGTGATTGAAGATGATGGACTAACTCCAAAGAATAGATTAGTGCCTTAACCAGGGCATAGAGTCACCTAATAGCATACATCAACCGAAGACCCCAACTCAAACACACTTGAATTCAGGATAAGTGCTTTGCCTATTATCCCTCTCACTCACATACCAGGACATCAAATTTTCATCCAGCCATGAACTCACTGAAATTATCTCAAAGACTTTAATCCTAACTTTGTTAGGAACTCAAAGATAATCTCAAAATACTCTTTGTTAACCATATACTAACCCACTCTATGAAGTTAACATATATGAGCTCAAGAACAAAACAAAAAGACATACACCACCATGGGATTGGAATTCAACTATATTCTCATTAAGAACTGCATAATCAATACATTATCAGACAACAAAATGCCAAAGAAATAGACCCAAAATCTAGGCTCTCCTTACTCAGTATAATACCATCAACAATAACCAGGGACCAAAAAGTTTTGGAACCCACACTAAGTCAAAATTTCTACAATATATACCCCCTAGTCATCTTGGAAACCCAAAATAGTTTGCAACAAGCTACAAATGACTAGGGTTAGGGTTTCAACCACTAAACCCACTAGAAATAGTCACAAAATTTATTGTAGGGGAAGAAAACTAGTTGGCCATGCCTGAGGAAGATTTGCACTCATGATAGATCTCAGGGAAAGTACTACAAATCATGAAAATTCAAAATTGTCAACCCTTTTGGCCACTTGCAATACACCTCGAGCACAAAACTACGTGGTACAGACCCCTGTAAATGATCATGGAACACCCTGGACCACACCACAACAACAAGTGCCACCAAACCAATTGAAATCAGCTGTTAAAACCATAAATTATGGTACTTCCTATCGCTGGAAACCCTTAGAGAATTCAAATTTGAAATTAAATAGTCATTTCCATGGTGCCAGCAGTAAATCGGTGGTCCACATTTGAATTCAGATCAACTTTAAGTCATAGCCATTAGATCTCTTCTTTTCATGGTCTTTTAAGTCTTAACTCAACTGCCACCCTGGGTTTACCTTTTAGCGAATGCGCGAAAAGGCATTTCCTTATTCGCAGAAAGAAAACCTTAACCAATTTTTAACTCCACAACCTTGACTAAAAGAAAACATTTAACCTTGTTCCCACATCTGGCGAACTGTGACAAAAGGTTTCCACTAGTTTGTAAAAAGATTTATCTTGCTGCTAGAAACTTTAGCGATTACGCAAACAAGTGTTTGCTGAATCACCAATCAACTTGGAACACCACCATTTTATTATGTGAATGAATGAACCCATTGAATTTTGTTAGGCTGCTAACCTTATTGATCCAGACCACCAAGACCTTAGACCCCACCTGGGCCCGCTTTATGCCACTTTTGTTACCTCATTCATGGCTCATGCTCGGTCACACTGACATAGGACCCACTTTCTATAAGCCTTATAATTAGACGATAGGCGTAAGATCTCATAGCTCTGACAAAACTCATGAGAACTTACGCTAACCGTAGATCTTGTCCTCATCACTGATCTCTCTGACAATGACCCCACCTTGCCGCATCATCTACATCGACCAATAAAATTTGAACAATCCTACACCACTTGGCAAATGGCCCCACTAAGAACATTAAGCCACCTAGAAGATCGAATAGCTGGCACAATATCTAAAAGGCTTGGAAGATTCTATGTGCTTACATGCCAACCATCGATTAGGAATCCTCTGATTGAGATACCAGGCTCGCCTGACAACATGTCCATCTCACACAACATGGACCAATCATAGTACAAATAATCAACATATCTGGTAGATGGACCCGCCAAAAGAAAAGGTTACGTCACACAAAAGAATCAACAGTTGTCTCAAAATATCATATTTCTAACACATCTCATAAGAATTTATGCCCGTCGTTGATTCACTACAAGTGTCAGGACCCTCTGACAAGCTGGCAACCCAGGCCCCACTGACAACTACCACTGTGTTATTACATGGACCAACAAGATGTTGCCATTTGTGCATACATGTCAATGGACCCACCTGTTTGAGAAGCTCTGTCATAAAGAAAAAATCAACAACTGGTGTAAGATCTCAAGCCTCTGATAAAGTCAATGAGAACTTATGCCATCCATTAGATTGAGATGTTGTCAGAAGACCAGGCCTAGAAAATATTAAGTCAAAACATAGGAAACATTAAATGACATGACTTAGGAAAAAATAATTTCACTGGGGTTAGAGACCTAGGAAATATTAAAGGGGGCTGACCAAAAATATAAAGCACATGCACTATAGTACCTTTAAGTGACCAAGAAAAGGTAACATCAAATTAGAATAGGGCCAAGGTTTAACAAAGGGTTAAGACTAGTTTTTGAATATTTTGCTTTGGGTTTTAGCCAAAGACATAAAAAATGATACAGAGGCCAGGGGAAAGACAATGAAGCCATAAAAGTTTTTGCACATGCTAACAACTTCTATTGTATGCATGTGCCTTGATGGTCTAACCTTCAGGTACTCTGTACACTATCCAGTCTTCAACACTTAGCCAATTTTTTATCTTCTTATCATGAGCGCTGACTCCAAACCATCATATGACTTTGTTTCCATAATGAAAACACTATATTAACTCATATACACCAGTATAGTCAAATTTCCAACAATCTCCCCCTTTTTCATTGATGGCAACAAAGGAATATGGAAAATTTACTAACTATCCCTTAATACAAAAAACACTTAATCATACTCTATCTTATATCTCCCTTATATTTTCTTACTATACATTTTCTTTACATAGCTATAGATCCATATTCTATACATACTCCCCCTTTTACATTAATGACAAAGGTGTTACAAAATTGAATCTATACAGGTACTTACATTGAAAGTACATCTGGGTATGAAATCTATAAATTTTGGATCTCTTGCTTCCAAAATGCAATCAATGCATTGATTGTTTAGAGATGGGGGCATAAATCATATATTAGTTTCTCCATCTTCTCCAAATATGAACTAGGATCTTGATCATATTTCACCATGGTAGCATCGATATCCTTGATATTTTGATTTAACACATCTAGGGAGGGTGCAAGAGCATTTCTAAGATGAGTCTGTCTAGCCCTTATCTTTGCATCTCTTTTTCTACCTTCTCAATTTTTTTAATCTATCCCTGATATAAATTGTTACACATTTTTACATCAGTATAGGGATATTCTAATGACTTCCTCACCTTTTCAATCATGGCCTCTGCTTCTTGAATCTTCTTGTAGTGATCGGTTGTCAACTTATCTTGATTCATATAGTCAGCAATATTTTTTCTTCCTTTCGCTGCAAACTCTTTCAAATTTGCTTGTGTAACTTTGAGTGAACTAAGGTCTAGTGAGAAGTTATTGATCAACTCATTCAGTCTTTTCTTCATATACTTCTCATCTACAACTAATGATGTTGATTCTTCCAAGTCAGAGAAATTACTCTTGAACTATGAAATAATTACACTTACATCATCAATATAGTGTACCTTGGACACTTTCTTATCTGCTGGTCACAAGTTGTTCAAGATATTTTCTGATTCTACAAGGAGGGGATTCCTCATTACCTATTTCTCCTTGGCCTTCTCCATAGCTAAGACACTGAACTTGATCAGGTCTTATTCTCCCCATGAGTCCAAACTAATGGTGTCAGGTGTCAAGCTTGACAACAATGATGCTCAGGGAGTGATAGGAGTGATATCCATCACTTCTTTCTTTACTTTTCTTAGTATTTCAACAGATGGCTTATCTATTGTTTCATTTCCCTTTTCCTCTTCTTTTTCTATTTCTTTTTCTTTTTCTTCTTTCTTTTCTTCTTCCACTTTTTTCATATCTTCAATTAGTATTTCTTGTAGATTAGGAGAAGTGTTACCACATAAATTATTAGCCTCTTGATTTCTTACGAAATATTCTTCAAATTTTTTTAGATCAATGTCTGAGGCCTCCATTGCAATTTCAACATTGTCAATGAAAATTGTTTCATCCTTGTGTGATTCTACCATAGGTGCAGGTTGCTCTGCCTCTGTGGGTGCTACAAGTACAGGTGCTGAGTCCTGAGGACCTACCACTGGTGCATTAGTGGGCTCTACCAGCTTGACTTCCTTTGAGGGCACTTGAACTATGGGCACAATAGGTGGGTAAATGTGTTTTTTCATGAAAACCTTCTCAAACATTTCTTTGTTTCCTTTGCAACTAAATCAAATTTATTGTCCATTATATGTAAGGTTCTTGTTTTAGTTCTAAGTTGTGGCTTTACTAGATCTAACAATTTTTTCTCCTCTAGAGAACATACTGGTAAGTTGTCATCTAGAGTACTTTCTCTAATCATTTGATCCTCTTCAATGACTTGTCTTTTTAAGAATTCTAGGATGTTCCACACTTTGTCTGGAATCATTATCTTTAGTTCTAGGATTGTCCTCTTAAATTTCAACATGTGTTTGACAATCATTTCATGAATCTTTGATTTTTCTATTTCATTATATTTCTCATAGAATTTTCCTACCTGATCTAACCTGCCTTCATCAACAATCCATGTGCTTAAGACATTAAGGCTAGGTTTGAAGCCTACCTTTGGGGGTGCTTGAGTGTTCTTTCTATTTATTGTTACTTGAGAGGATGGATGATTGGTGCTAATGGGTATGTGTAAGATCATGAGGGGCCAAACTATGCCCTTAAGTGGCAATGAAAAATTAGCAAATCAACGCTAGTCAACTTGACGTGAAAATTTCAACTAGCTATGAACCTAATATCAAAAAGTTGTAAGAATAGAATCTATAGAAAATTGAATGTAGTTTCTAAACTACTAGGCCTTTTTTGAAACAAAGTTAGTATGATTGGTGAAAATTATAGATTTCAATGCAGCAGTACAAAAATTTCAGGAAGCAAATAAGAAGTAGGTGTATGTCTGACCACCTTAATCATAATCAAATGATAATATTTTATTATAATATTTTATATATAAGTAGTAGACTCATGCTTGGATGTGACACATTTTTTTGTAATTTTATTCCAAAAAAATAATTAATTATGAATTTTTTACTGCAACATTTTTAGAACAAAAAAACTCTCATTTTTTACCACCTTAACTCATTCAAAACTTTACAAAATTCAAAATTTTTTATTTTTTCCTTATAGTAGGCAAAGCATAGAATGTGACGCATTTTTTGGATTTCAAAAATGTTATACCATTTGAAAGTTATAGTCATTTTTCAATCAGTATATAAATGAGCACTTTAGAAGTAGCTCAATTAGAAAATAACTAATAATTACTTACCAAATTCAAAATTTGATAGAAATTATATCAGTAGAAAGCTGATAATCTCCTTAAGATACCCTTTTCATTTTATCAAATTTGGGTGAAAAAAAAGTCGTCAGCTACATTGTCAAAGTTTTGAACTGACATCACCACTTTTTGGCCCCTCATGATCTTGCACATACCCTAATCTCTTTCTTCCTGTTAGGCATTTCCTTATACTCAAGAGGAGTAGTGAGGTTAGTTGTTTATATGGGCACGGGAGGGGCAACAACTATTTTACCCTTCAGATCATCGTACTTCTCCATTTTCACCTTCTTCATCTTTGGATCATTAGATTTTGTCTTTGTTGCAGCTACACTATCTATTTCCAAAGAAATATTCTCTTTCCTTGCTTTGTCTAGGTGTGCTTGAGATAATCCATGAATTTTCAAAATCTTCAAAGTAACCTTGGCAACTTTTCTTTTGTTGTTGTGCTATTCAATACAACATCTACTTCTCTTGTTTTCTCTTCATAAGTCCCCCATCTAGGCTCATTGGGGTCCTTACGTGCTAACAATAGAACTGGAGAATAAGCCTCTAGAATAGGCTCTTCAACTTCATATCCAAGTGGATGAATCCACTTTTTCCTTGGTTCAATAGCTTCCATGCATGTCATATCAGTCTCTACCATGAAAGAAATTATGTCCTTGTATTTCTCAACAATACTTTCTAGAATTCTATATCTCATCTACATTTTGGCAATAAATATTTTTAATTCGAGCGTCATGTAATCCTTAAGGGTATTTTTTGTGGATGCCTTAAAGGATCTTTGTGGCATAGTGGGAATAGATTTTCCTAGATACAAATCAGACACCTTTCCAAGAATATGGAAGTACATATAAATTATTAAAGACCCAAACCTGAATATCTTGGTCTTATCATGCTTGATGGCTCTTATGTTGTCTATTAGCTATGTGCACAAGATCTCACAAATATTGAACTCTCTTTTCTCTCTTACCAACCTTATTGCTACTAGAATGGCAGCTACTAACACACTATTTACTCTGTTGGTGTGCTGGAACATGTATCCTAGTATCATGGACATCAATTTGATGTCTTTCTCCTCTATAGGCTCTATTTTCATTATGTACCTATCACTTCTTGATTTGCAAACCTATTCTACAAGTTTTCTGACATCCTTGCCCACAGGAAGAATGGTGTATGTTCTTGAGAGTCCTATCATGTCATGAATTAGGTCTCCTATTATCCTAATTGGTACTTCACCTATCCAAAATAGGTCATCATGGATCCTTCTAAGTAGGATCTTGATCCATTCTAACTCATAGAACTCATATGCCATAGCATATTCCACTATAGGATAATTTTCCAACTACGCATACTCATCCATGAAGGTTTTCTTAGGTTTCATCATTGTTTCCATGTGCACTCTTATTCTATCCAAACCTATTGGTTCCTTCTTGCAATATATGTATGCCCTGATATCTTCCACATGCATAACTCCCATGGGAGTGCAGGAGAATGCACCATCTAGGTCATCTAGTGTGGATTTGAATGGATGCCTTTTAAACACATATCTCTTCTTCTCTGCCACATCAAATTCAATGGGAGTAGAAATGACTTACTTATATATCACTTTCCAAATGATCTCAAAGAATTTTGAAATAGCACGATGGATTAGAGCTTCTGCAACCGATCAAATGCAATTGCCAAACACTGGTGAATCAATCTGCAATCCTTCACACTCAAATGCTAGGGCTCCTCTACTCTCCAATTACTCTGAATTCAAATGCAATGAGAGATATAAAAGCTTCTATGTACTTTAAAGTAAAAAATTCAGCATTAATGCTTGCCCCGTGTTAGCACGTGAAAAAAATTTCATGGCTTCATCATCTCTCCCCTGGTCTCTGCAATATTTTTCAGATCTCTGGCATAAACCCTTAGTTCAAATTTTGAAAATTTAGTCGTTGCATGAAAAACACTTTGTTTTACCCTGGCCCTATTCTATTTTAACGTTACTTTTTGGGGTCACTTAAGTTCCTAAAGGTCCTCGTGCTTAATATTTCCCTAAGTGTAGTGCCTGGCGGGCTTTAATATTTCCTAAGTCCTAATGATTTAATTCTTCCTAAGTCCCTACACTAAATTTTTCTATAGTTTTGGCCTTAATATTTCATGGGCCTGACTCTCTAACACCATCTTAATGCTATGGTTGTCATAAGTTCACAATGGTTTTGTCAGAGGCTTGCAATCTTATGATGGTTGTTGATTCTCTTTTATGATGTAACCTTTCAGTGTAGGTAGGTCCACTACTAGGTAGGTAGAAGTGGCATCTCCTCATTGGCTGAGATAAATGATGAAGTGGTAGAGTTGTCAGAGTGACCTGTGAGTGAAGGAAAAGTTATTTGTCTTCTTGCCAGATTTTGTGAGGTGGCAGTCCTTGATTCATTGGGGTATCCTATGTAGCATGGTGGGGTCATGCTCTATGATATCAGCTAAGATTCCTGATTGACGGTTGGTGTATAAGCACATAGAATCTTTTGAGCCCTTGAGATCATGTGCCACTCATCCGATCCTCTAGATGTTCATGTTAGAGATAAAGGTGGGTCCAAAATAACACGTAGGCACAATTGGTAGTTTTTGATTGGTCCATGATTTAATGTGTTGGTAGTTGTCAGTGGGACCTAGTTTTCAGCTTGTCAGAGGGTCCTAACATCTACAAAGAATCAATGATAGATGTAAGTTCTTAAGGAATGTGTTAGATGCATGAGATCTTCAGACAACCATCGATTTTACCTTTTTTAGAGATGACAAGATATGGCAGGTCCACTGCTACATGTACACAAATGACATCTCCTCATTGGTCGATGTGGATGATAATACAAGGTGGGGTCATTGTCAAAAAATTTGGTGAGGAGGATGGAATCAATGGTTGGCATATGATCTCATGGGTTGTGTCATAGCCATGAGATCTTGCACCCGCCATCTGATTTGATGGCTTACTGATTGTGGGTCCTATGTCAAAGATGACTGAGCATGAGTAGCGAATGGTTTGTTGACAAGTGGCAAAAAGTGGCCCTAGGTAGGGGTCTAAGGTCTAGCACTCTGGATAAATGAGGTTAGTGGCACCCACAAAATTCAAAAGGATTCGCGTAATCGCTAAATGAATTGGCGGAGGTAAAAAGTGTTCTGCAAATTGGTGAAAACCTTTGTTGCTAGTTTGCCAAATGTAACTGTGGTAAGTTTGTTTTCCTTTGTTTGCCAGTTTGCGGGGTTAAGCGGTGAGTTAGTTTTTCATTTCATGAATAAAGAAATGCTTTTTCACATGTTTGCTAGAGGTAAACCCGAGGGTAGCAGTTGAGTTAAGACATAAAGACAACAAAAAGGAAGGTTCTGATGGTCAGGACTTAAAGTTGACCTAATTTCAAATATAGGCCACTGATTTGCTATTGGCGCTATGAAACTAACCGTTCAAATTCAAATTCAAATTTGCAAAGGTTTTCCAGTGACAAGAAGTACCAAAATTTGTGGTTTTTAGAGTTGTTTTTGATCAGTTTAGTGGCCCTGGTTGTTGCCAACTGATCCGAGGGTCTTTGTGGTCAGTGGCATGATGTTTTTGTACTAGGAGAAGTATGGTTTTGTTGCTCAAGGCATGTTGTAGGTGGCTAAAAGGACTAATTGACATAGAATTCAGTGAGTTCATGGCTAGATAAGGATTTGATGTCCTAATATGTGAGTGTGAAGGATAATAGGAAAACCACTTATCCTGAATTCAAGTGTATTTAAGTTAGAGTTTAGTTGATATATCTTATTAGGTGACTCTTTGCCCTTGGTTAAGGCACTGGTCCATTCTCTGGTGGTTTTCCATCATCAATCACACAAACAAATTAAATGATAAAATCTTTCAATTAGTTAGTAAGGGGTATAGTTGTATAATATTTTGGATTCCTTTGAAGAAGTGAATCAAGGGTACACCCACCTGAGCATTAAGGCTCAAAGTGTAGGAGGATCTCATTGTTGATCTTTGTTAATTGGCCCTCTTCCTTGCAGACTTTGGAGTGGTGATAGAGTCAAAGTTATATTAATGTTATCCATCAAAGTACAAATCTACAAGTTGAAGATCAAAGCAAAGAACCAACACCCCATAAACTAGACTTTCATTGAAAATCTCCAACTTTTCTTCTAGTATGAATTAGGAAGTGCACTCTTCCACATAACCTCTATTATTCTCCAAAAGGTTAAATACAAAGGCACATACTCCAAGGGTGAGTATACCGGCTGCATAGGGGTTTAGACCTAAATTATGTCCCCCTGTGACCCTAAGGGCCATTCATCTAGATGTAGATGTTGTGTTCACTATGGATGCATCCAATACATTCTCATCAAACTTATCCTTCTTTTCCTCTAACCAAATTAATCTTGCATCTTCTGAAGCTTTCAAAAACTTGACTTCACCTTCAGTATCCAAAATTGATTCTTCTAACTTTTTAGGGCTTTCCTAACTTTGTGTCCTTGATCTACAAAACTTTGAGATGTGTCCAGCCTTGTTACATGAGTGACAAATAACTGGAGGCCTTATATTCCTTGGTGCATTGGCATGGGTTACCATTTTACATTGTTTAGCTGACTGACCATTATAGTTACATGTTTGAAATGTAACATTCTAAGAACTCCTCACATTTTTCTGATTCTACTTTCTATGGTTATGTTGAGTCTTGTTCCTCTGACTTTTCTTACAATTCATAGCTCTATGACCAAATTTATTACATGAATAATAGTAACCATTGAAATGTCTTACCTCTGTACAGTTCCTTGCTATATGTACATTCTTGTTACATGCATAACAAGTTTGATCTAATGGCTTGCCCTCATTCTTGGATGGCTCAACATGATCTTTAGTCTGACTGCCAATCTCCTTAGCATCGGTGGTGTCTTCTGGTGCTTTCATTCTTTCTCACATGTTGTCAATCTAATTTTGTGATTCATTGAATCCAATGCTGCTAGTATCTCCTTTAAGCTTCCAACCATATAGTTGAGATTCAATCAGATCCTTTCTTATGTGTAGTTTATCAATGTGATTTTTAGCCTCTTTCAATTTAGATTCTAAGCTTTCTTTGTTATGTCTTAGCTCCAAGATTTCCATGTTTTCTTTCCTCAATTCTTCATTTAGTTGAAGGTTGTCTTCGATCTATTCATCATAGACTTATTGATTGTTGGTTAGGTTATCATCCAATTCTTCAATTTGTTCTTTCAGGGATGAATTTTCTTCATTGAGCTTCTTGATCATTATCCCTAAATCATTGGTAGAGAATTCTTTCAAATCTTTTCTTAGATTTTTTATGATTTCTTGAGCATCACTAACTTTTTCTTTCAGTTCTTCAATTTCTTTTTTAGATATGTCCAGGTCTTCAAGAGCAGCTTCAAGATTCTTTTTCAAATGTTTCCTTTCTTCTTTGTCCATGATCTCCTCAAGTGGTTAAACTTATTTGCTAAGGACCAAAGCTCTGATACCAATTGTTAGGAATGGGAACACTGAGAGGTGTAGGGGGGGGGGGTGTGAATCGGTGTTCACTTAATTTGATCTTTTCATTTTACTTCTTAAACTTAACTTGACTGCTTAAGTACTGAAGTGAACATCAACATAAATAAGAAACATGGAATCAACACATAACACCAATGTGGTTATGGGGAAACCCAAATAGGTAAAAACCCTAGTGGGAATTGACACCCACTAATAATCTATACTAGTGTTTTATGATCCATGTTAGAAGATCCTTAACCCTGTTAGGAGTTGTTTTCCAATGTATTTAGTATAGTGACCTGGTCAAGGGTCAGACCCTATTAAGAGTCTTTTACAATAACCCTATTAGAGGTGGAGACACACTTTGCTAGATCTAACTGCTCAAGTGGTGAAGGGTACAACCTTCTAATCTCAGATACACACTATATCTGCTGGATGAACTAGTACTGTGACACTGCTTTTCTGATCAGTTCCTTTGATGTGCTGATGATTTGAGCTCTTGCAAAGCCCAAATACATCTTATAAAATCTTCACACACTTCTTCTCTTCTTATTTCAACTCTATAAAAACTTCCAAACTTTATTACAATGATGCATCTAATATTTATATGCGCATACAAAATAATTAACTAGGTCAGTCCTTTAACCGATACATACAATGCCTCCAATTGAATTAGAGCAAGCATGTTTACAAATGAAGCTAATTACATGTCTAAAACCTAATTACAATAGGCACATAGCCTTTACAACATAATAATATAACCACTAACCAAAATACCAACAGTCACCTACTTGCACTGTTCTTCTTTGGCATTCAATGTCTGTGCAACTTAAACTCTTTGTATCTTCCTCATACTAAATCTTCTGATCATGTGCTCTTAGACTTAGCATGGATATGGTCTTATCAACTTAACGTCTAGGGCATGTACCATAATTTTTTCATATGCATGTGCGTTGATTCTCTGACCTTCAGCTACTATGTACACTGTCCAGTCTTCAACACTCTACCAATTTCTAATCTTCTTATCATGAGCACTGACTCCAAACCATCATATGAATTTCTTTCCATAATGAAAACACTATATTAATTCATATACACTAGTATATTTAACTTTCCAACATATACTACAGTAGTGAATATTTTTGGGTGTCATCCCCACCCTTGTTTTACCTTTCAAGGGTTTTCGGGTAACCAAGTTACTGTGTTATGAGTATTTTCATGAATGATGTTTAGTTTATTAGTTTCATTAGATTGATGAAGTATGTGATCATGCTATGAAAGTTTTTTAGTAATGTTAAAATGGATTAAAAGGTGATATCTAATTTACCCCCCCTCTCAGCATCACATTTCCCAATAGATTTTCAATAATAATCAGAGATTGGATAATGAAACCCTCTTCCATTGATGTCAAAGGGGGAGAGATTAAATGAAAATCCCTACTATTTTAGTGGAGATATTTTGAGAAGATTATGTTGAGGATTTTGAGAATATTGTAAATAGGATATTGAAAAAGTTTTATTGAGATGAGTACTTTTGGGTTGATGTATTTTCTCAAATATTTCCATCAATGCGAAAGTGGGAGATTGTTGGAATTGGTTATGTAATATGTGTTGAGTCTCACTATTTGTCATTATTGTCAACATATGTTTTAGATGAAGGTAGATAGACTAGTTAACAATGATATATGGATGACTGATAGAAGTGTACAACTACAATAAGATTGTTTCAGAGCATGCAAGATAGGAATATGTACAGGGATGAGTTGTGACCTTATGTATAAGGTCACTTGGCCTAATATTGTAGATGGAGTGAGTTACAATTATTTTTGTAAAGAATGGTTACTGGACTATGACAATGGACAATGATAGAGTTAGCCTCTATATTTGTAGATAACTCTTATGGTAGTATGATTTGTAATCTACAATCTTAAGGCATGATAGAACATAGTTTATAGCAGATATTTCATTGGATTATATATATTCTATACAATTGTATTTCAGAAAGTGAGTCCTCAAGGTGGATTTAACCTTCTTTAGGCAGTGAGCCTACCATTTTTCTCTTAACTCCTAACATGGTCCATCCTAAATAGGGACTATGTACTATATGAATTAATAATCTCCTAACATGGCTAAATATTTTAGAAGGAATACTATACTTTTAGTACATCATTTATGGGTGCTAATTCCCATAGGGTTTTACCTTTAATAGGGTTTCCTCAAAAACAAAATATTATTTTATGGTTTTCCATTCATTATGTTGATATTCTAATTAAGTGTTTGGTTAATAAAGTTTAAAGTTTAATATTCTATCTAACAACTGATTCACCCCCCTCTCTCATTTGTGTTGGTGGACTGTTATTCCTAACAACATTTTATGACACCCTATAAACCTTACAAGGTTCATTAACCGTATTGGATCTTCTCCTTGTAGGACCAAACTTGAATAAAATGGTTGGGCTTGAAACACAGGTTAGGCACTCAAGCTTGACAAGGAAAACAAACCAATTGATGAGGATAGAGAGAAATCCTCCTTCTTTGAGCTCCACATTCACTCAGGCAGGTATTGCCTTATCTGCACATTCAAGATACCTCATGACAAACCAAAGGCCTGCAGACAGATTAATGTGGAATAGTAGTCAATCTCCTATAGGTATCCTCTACCCCAATGATAGAAAGTCTCATGCAATAGCCCTACTTGCACGGAATGAGACTGAAAGCTAGAAACCTATCCTAACAACATGAAAGGGAAAGGGTGGAACTGAAAGGAAATGATTTTAAAGATGAGTTTGAAGGGACCCCTGAGATACCCTAAGTCTCTAATAGACTAGTGCCTTGTCCAATAGGTCACAGAGTCAAATACCTTACTACAAGAGACAACTATGAAACAAGAACACAATATGCTCAATGTGTTGATGCCTGACATCAATCACACACCATGACCAAACCTCAACTTAGTACCCACCTATGCATTCAAATATGTTATTATCCATCAAAGGATTTTGACCCTCACCTTAGAAGAGACCTATGAATAGATAACACATTAACCAGCATCCACTGGAAGACAAGCTTGAAATATCCTTGACACCTCAGCTCATGAATACATGAACACTAACTCTGAACTAGTTATCCATGGGAAGACAACTCCACTTGCAAACACTTAGGAAATGCAAATAGACAAATCAAACACCCTTGATGTATGATTAATGATTCAAAATTTCAAATGGAGATAGCTTGCTAAGAGTAAGAATGTATTAAATTCTCATACATAAGACAAATCTGTTACAACATGTACTCTATTCTCTGAACCAGTAATGGAGAGAAGAACACTCTATATGTAGAGAGAAGGAGAAATCTACAGGAAAAGGACCCTTCCCTAGAACCAATTCTTGTCAAAATTTTGTAGAAGAAGGAACCCATACAAAATTGAACCACCTATAATTTATACCACTAGCTGCCTTGGAATTCTCAGAGAGAATGCAACAAGCTACAGAGAGCTAGGGCTAGGGTTTCAACTACCCAACCAACCCAAAGAATACATCAAAATTTATTACAGGGGTAGGAAACCAAGCAATCTCAGAGAAACAGATCGAAGAAGATCTCCAATAATGATAATTCTGAGAACAGAGCATAGAAGATCATAAATTTTCCAAGAGAGCAAGGTCAAAACAATCACCCTAAAATCATGCCTCGAGCCATTCCACATCAATCCATACATGGTAAAAATCCTTGCAAACAGTCATGGCACCTTGGACCACACTGGCAAGGAGGAGCAGATCAATTTCACAAACTCTGGTCCTTTCTATCATCAATTTTAGTCCTTCCTAGTCACTAGAAATGTCTCTGAGATTCAAATTCAAACTCCAACAGCTAAGTCTTGGTGCCAGCACCACATTGACAGTCCTGATTTGATCAGAGATCAGCAATAAGTCCTAACCATAGATCTCATCTTCCTGGGCTTTAGATCTTAACCCATCAAGCACCTCAGGTTTCATTTCGCGAACTGGCGACAAGGCAAAATCCCAATCGTAGAATTAAAGGCCTAACTACAGTTCAATCCCCTGAACACATGACAAGAAGGAATTTATTGGCACCACCAAACCTCAGACCCCACCATTAACTTAGTAAAACATGATGCCTGATGCCACCTATCACCATGCCTTAGACCTAAACCCACCACACGCCACATGGCATGCCGTCACTCGCTGCAACTATCAAGTCACCGCTGCCATAGGAACCACTTTTACAAGCCTTCAAAATTGAATGATGAGCACATAATCACAAGGGGTTTGACACCTCCCATGAGATCATGTGCCAACCACTAGATCTGCCATGCCATCCTCTTTGTTGACTCACCCAGGCCCACTGCAAACAAACCTGTCAGCATCAAATCAGACGGTGGATGCATGATCGCAAGGGGAAAGAATATTCCTTGCGATCGCATGTTGACCGTAGATTGAAATCATTAACACAAGCCCTGGTGAGACATCTGACCATCACCACATTGACCAATCAGAAGATGCCACATCACCACCTCTGACAGTGTGAAGACCCAGGTCCACCATTCCATGATCACTCGACTATGGTAAACTAACCGCCAGCCAAGTCACTAAATTTTAAGCCAGTAACTGCTAGGAATGAAATGATCATGCAACTACACAGTCACCAGGTCATGAGATGCCAACCGCTTAACAACCAAAATCAAGAGATCAAAGATAACTGCTAGTAGCCAAGTTGCCGAATGAGAAGTAATCGCCAGACAACCGACAAATGCAAAAAGTTGAGACCACACGGACAGGTGGCAGGCGGTTGCATGATCGCATGTTAAAAAAGTTTGACATGTGGCCATGTGATAGCCAATTAGGAAGAGCCCTTGAAAACCTAGGCCCACCACCCATCGCACTTGTGCAGTTAGGGAACAACCAACAAACAAGAAACTATGAGGTCAAAAACACACAGGGTTTTCGACATAGTGGAAGACCGAAAACATACAACATTTTCAACGCTAAAGGATAAGTTCACAAAAGTAGGAAGCACAGGGTTGAAAATGACGAAGGCTAAAAACACACAGACTGAAAACATCATGGACTTTTAGAAACACTGTGGGTTTTCGACATTGTGGCAAATTTTGAAATATTTCCAGCAGGCTTTAGAATTTGAATATCTTTTTGGGTTTGGTGATGTAGGAGATGCAGTTTGGACTGAAGCAAGGCAACAACAATAAAGAGCACAAGGTAGGACATTTGACAAACACATTGCATGGAACAGGCCAATTTCATAAGATTTTTGCTATGACAAAAAATTAGCCTAACAGTGGCTCTGTCTGGGGATGATGGGTAACTTGTGCCCATGCAAGAATTCAGGATTTCTTGGAGAGCAGACCACCCACAGGATAAAAAATGCAAAGAACAAGGAACAAGTAGGGAAAGACCATGAAACAGGACCAAAAAATGATAGACCAGGGAAAAATAGGGTAGGGGAAAGCAACTTATATACAGAAATTTACAATATTGACAAAAGGCTCAGGGCCCCAAAACTTTTGACCAGGTCTTTCCTTTATCAAACAAGTAATTTTCATCACCACTTAGCAAAGGAAAGCTAAAAATACATTTCTCATCCATCCTACCAAAAATGCTATGATCCACATTCAGCACATTATATAAAAAATTATCACCATACTCACCATCATTCGACAAGATAAAGACATCAGGTCGCCATAGATGTTGACCATTTTGTGACAATAAAATGTCACACTCTCTACTTTCACCACCATGCTGAAAAAGGAAACACTGCAACTCAACACCATAACTGGAAGCATCAACATTGTGACCATTAGTTTGCAATGAATAATAAACACTTTCTATCTCCCTGCTTTGCAAACTAATATAAAAATTCTCAAGACAAAAATTTGACTACATGAAAATGGTAGCAACTTACTTATCAAAAATCACATCAGCATCTTCTAGAAAGTAACAAACACTATCAGTGAATGACTCGTTAGTCATTTGCAAATCTAAGAAAACTCTTTTAGAATTTCCACATTCTCTAGCATCAGAATATAAAGAAGAACCACAGACATTAGGCTCTTGAAAAATTGAATCCACATTGGTACACATATCATCATACTCATCATCACTAACATTATCAAATTTACTACAATAATGTGTACCATCCACTTGCATATCAAAAATGGGAGAAAGGGCCTCAGTAGAAGTTCACACACCATGCCATCACTCATTTTTTCTTCATAAAAAATAATATCCACTAGGCATGGGATCTTAGAAACATACTCGGGAGTGCATCTTTGAAACTCTGCATCCAAAAGCTCTAAAATTTGTTCACTACTTAGTAGGTACTGGACTTCACACTCTATCTCATTTACTTCACGGCAAATGCTGCAAATATCTTCCTCATCTAAGATAGGGGCTGAAAATTTTTGTGTCAAGTCATCACTGCAAGAACTCATATCTGTAGATTCATCTTTTGTCTCTTGATAATCACAAGTTCCATCATCAACACTAGCATCACAAGATTCATCATTCTTAAATGAATCTATCCATTTCTTAACTTTTTCTAATACTTCATTTCTAATAGAGGCAGTCCAACCAACTGATTCAGGCATACTAAGCACTAAAAATATTTCAGTATACTGGAAATCTTGAAGCTCAATACCCATAAGAAGTTCATCACAAGCTATAAGAAATTTCTTATAGTATGAGTGGGATGACCCTTCTTTCCATTCCCCTATTGCACATCTTAAAATATTTGTACAAGTCTGTTGGATTTTTTGACTTATTAGATAAATGTCTCTTTCTGTCAACATTTCTAAGGTCTGACTGATAACACCTAGACCTAGAAACATCATCCTGATCTATCAAAGCTGGAAACTCCATTTTAAAGTATTGACAAAATAATATAGCTTGTTCTCATGACAATACTTTTGTTCAAACCCATGCAACCAATGACTCTTTAAACCTTCAAGATTGACTTCCCTTTTCAATAGTGACTTGTTCACCTAATTAGGGACTGTTCTTGCTTAATGAAATAGGATTACCTAGAGATGTTGTGAATGCTGCAAAATACTGATATGAAGTCTTCTCCAAATCACTTTTCAAACCTTGGTAGAGCTGCCACCTCCTTGCAGAGGACAAATCTAAATCAGTTGAGAACCTCTTCAACTCTGAACCTTCTTCAAAACTAACAATCACAAGACAACCTCATAGGATAACTGCTTGTCAAGACTGCAAATATATCACACTTGTTATAAAACACTGACCAAATAGAGACAAATCAGAGCCACCACTCACAACTAGGTGAGAAAATATTACAAATGTATGTTGTTCATTTGACTCTGTAACTTCAACTAGAAACCTGGGATGATCCAGCCAAGCAAGGAAGCTTGCTATCTTTTACCTCTTCCCCAATAGAGTTGTCATTTTGTTGGATCTTCTCCTTGTAGGACCAAACTTGAATAAAATGGTTGGGCTTGAAACACAGGTTAGGCACTCAAGCTTGACAAGGAAAAAAAAAAAATTGATGAGGATAGAGAGAAATCCTCCTTCTTTGAGCTCCACATTCACTTAGGTGGGTATTGCCTTATTTGCACATTCAAGACACCTCATGACAAACCAAAGGCCTGTAGATAGATTAATGTGGAATAGCAGTCAATCTCCTATAGGTATCCTGTACCCCAATGATAGAAAGTCTCATGCAATAGCCCTACTTGCATGAAATGAGACTGAAAGCTAGAAACCTATCCTAACAAAATGAAAGGGAAAGGGTGGAACTGAAAGGAAATGATTTTAAAGATGAGTTTGAAGGGACCCCTGAGATACCCTAAGTCTTTGATAGACCAGTGCCTTGTCCAATGGGCCACAGAGTCAAATACCCTACTACAACAAGAACACAATATGCTCAATGTGTTGAAGCCTGACATCAATCACACACCATGACCAAACCTCAACTTAGTACCCACCTATGCATTCAAATATGTTATTAGCCATCAAAGGATTTTGACCCTCCCCTTAAAAAAGACCTATGAATAGAGAACACATTAACCAACATCCACTGGAAGACAAGCCTAAAATATCCTTGACACCTCAGCTCATACATACATGAACACTAACTCTGAACCAGTTATCCCTGGGAAGACAACTCCACTTGCAAACACTTAGGCAATGCAAACAGACAAATCAAACATCCTTAATGTATGATTAATGATTCAAAATTTCAAATGGAGATAGCTTGGTAATAGTAAGAATGTATTAAATTCTCATACATAAGACAAATCTATTACAACATGTACTCTATTCTCTGAACCAGAAATGAAGAGCAGAACACTCTATATGTAGAGAGAAGGAGAAATCTACAGGAAAAAGACCCTTCACTAGAACCAATTCTCCTCAAAAATTTGCAAAAGAAGGAACCCTTACAAAATTGAACCACCTGCAATTTATACCACTATTCGCCTTGGAATTCTCAGAGAGAATGCAACAAGCTATGGACAGCTAGGGCTATGGTTTTGACTACCCAACCAACCCAAAGAATACATCAGAATTTATTATAGGGGTAGGAAACTAGGCAATCTTAGAGAAATAGATCAAAGAAGATCTCCAATCATGATAATTCTAAGAACAGAGCATAGAAGATCACAAATCTGCCAAGAGAGCAACGTCAAAACAATCACCTTGAAATCATGCCTTGATCCATTCCACATCAATCCATACATGGTACAGATCATCGCAAACACTCGTGGCACCCTAGACCACACTAGCAAGGAGGAGCAGATCAATTTCACCAACTCTAGCCCTTTCTATCATCAATTTTAGTGCTTCCTGGTCGCTGGAAATGTCTCTGAGATTCAAATTCAAACTCCAACAGCTAAGTCTTGGCACCAGTAGCACATCGGTGGTCCTGATTTGATCAGAGATCAAAAATAAGTCCCGACCATAGATCTCATCTTCCCAGGCTTTAGATCTTAACCCATCAAGCACCTCAGGTTTCATTCCACGAACTAGCGACAAGGCAAAATCCCAGTCACAGAATGAAAGGCCTAACTGCAGTTGAATCCCGTGAACACATGAAAAGAAGAAATTTATCAACACTGCCAGACCTCAGACCCCACCATTAACTTTGCAACTAGGATGCCTAATGCCACCTATCACCATGCCTTAGACCTGGACCCGCCACATGCCACATGGCACGTCATCACTCACTGCAACTACCAAGTCACCGCTGCCACAAGACCCACTTTTACAAGCCTTTGAAATCAAACTGTGAGCACATGATCGCAAGGGGTCTGACACCTCCCATGAGATCATGCACCAACCACTACATCTACCATGCCATCCTCTCCACTAAATCACCCAAGCCTACTACAAACAAACCTGTCGGCATCAAATCAGATGGTGGGTGCATGATCACAAGGGGAAATAATATTCCTTGTGATCACACATTGACCATAGATTGAAATCATTAGCACAAGCCCTGCTAAGACATCTGACCATCACCACATGGACCAATTGGAAGATGCCACATCACCACCTCTGATAGCATGAAGACCTAGGTCCACCATTGCACGATCACATGACTACGAGAAACTAACCACCAGCCAAGTCGCCAGATTTTAAGTTGGTAACCACCAGGAATGAAACAATCACATGACTACATAGTTGCCAGGTCACGAGATGCCAGTCGCTTAACCGCCAGAATCAAGAGATCGAAGATAACTGCTAGTCGCGAGGTCACCAAATGAGAAGTAACCGCCAGACAGCTGACAAATGCAAAAATATGGGACCATGAGGATAGGTGGTAGGTGGTCGCATGATCACATGTTAGAAAAGTATAACATGTGGCCATGAGACAACCAATAAGGAAGAGCCCTTGAAAACCTAGGCCCACCACCCATCGCACTTACGCAGTTAGGGAACAACCAACAAACAAGAAATTGCGAGGTTGAAAACACATAGGGTTTTCGACATGGTAGAAGACCGAAAAAAGATAGAGTTTTCGATGCTAAAGGATAAGCACACAAAAGCAAGAAGCACACGGTCAAAAATAACGAAGGCCAAAAACACACAGACTGAAAACATCATGGACTTTCAGAAACACTGTGGGTTTTTGACACTGTGGCAAATTTCAAAATATTTCTAGTAGGCTTTAGAATTTGAATATCTTTTTGGGTTCAGTGATTTAGGAGATGCAGTTTGGACTAAAGCAAGGTGACAATAATAAAGAGCACAAGGCAGGACATTTGACAAACACATTGCATGGAACAGGCCAATTTCACAAGATTTTTGCTATGATAGAAAATTGGCCTAACAACCCCAATGTTACAAAAGATCTTCCAAGTGGTCACCTCAAGAGCCACCTTTTTAGCTTGAACTTGTATCTATAACATTATATTATTACATATGTAATATTTATAGCAAAAATAGAGGCATGCGTATTAATATTGGCATGTGAAAAAATTGTCACATTCCTGTTCTTTTGTATAGAAAATAAAATCTCCATCTTGAAAGTATGCCAAAGTCACAGAAAAAATAGAGAGGGAAGCTAGGACTATTAACAATAAAGCCATATGCCAATAAGAGAATTATGGGTGAAATGGACTAAAAAAGTTATGAATCCATACCCAGTAATTGTGTGCCCTTCTACAAAACCAAAAGATATGAATGAAGGACTTGGAATATTTGCAAAATGGGTAGAGGGGATCTTGAATGCCTAAACGGTAAAGGAAGGATCCTCATGGAAAGACTTGAAAAAGAAAAGACCAGGAAAAATGTGCTATTTTGGGTTTTTTGATAGAAAACTAGATAATAGAAAACTACAATCTCCAAGATAAACATGAGGACTATAAATTCCATAATTGGTTAAGAACCTAGATCATTGGAAAATGAAGATAAATCCACCGATATCCCAATCAATATTGGTATCTTGAAAATGTCATTTGATGATACCATTGCTAGTCCTTCCACTAGGACTTGATGCTAGAAATGCCAATCTTATGGAGTAAGCTGGCTAAAAAAGATGAGATAAGAAAACAAAATAAAAAATTATGACAATCTTAAAAATTTAGATTAAAGTAGACTTACAAATTATTTGACATATGCATAGATATAGTAGGCTTGGAAAATCGGTCTCTAGGGTTTTGAATGCCACACTTATGAAAGAGAAGAGAATGATCCCTAGATTTGCAATAGTTCTCACATGAACAAAAGGTTTTGAAAAGAAATCCCTTTACAAGAAGGGATGTTCAAAGGAAACCTATAGGAGCTGCAATGGCGAAGTAGAATTTTCCAAGCTTCATTGTCTCAAATGGAATGAACAACCCATTTGAAACAAAGGGCTTGATAAATTATTTTTGGGTGGAAATGAGACCGATGCCACCAAAGTCCTTGGGAAGACAAAAATAATCCAAGATAGTAATACATATTTCAAAATATTACATTTATCATCTACAAGTGCATGTATTCTAAGTGGGCTCCCAAGGGACACTTTCAATGCATCTCTTACTAGTAATTCTTGTGTAGTTATGAGTTGTCATAGTTTACCAATTTTTTTGGTTGTTAGAAGATGTAGTTTATGACAATATTTATAAAGCATCTTGTATTGTATTTATTATTTTATAATGGCCTACTTTTTTGGATTTAGTATTTCATGGTAATATAATTTTACTTTAATAATTTATGTTATTTTTTATTGGTAAAAGTTGTTCTGGAATTGTATAACATTACTTTTAATACCACTCCAACCCTAACACATCCTCAATATTATTGTTTGATGTTTGGGAATGTTTTAGGGAATTTTATGCTCATTTTGTGGTATATAAAAGTATGATTGTGCTTGAAGTAATTTTTAATCCATTCTATTTCAAGTATAATAACTCAACATTCTAGTATTTATAATGATAAGTGTTATCATGTATATTCCTTCATGAGTATTCATGTCTTCTAATGTGATATTTTAGGATCTTTATTTCATGTGGTCACCAAGTAGATCTATATGTTTATTGTATGAGGAACTCCTTATCAATGATTATGATTACACTTGGATATATTAGTTGATTATGATACTTTTATGTTTATGTCTTAATTTATGTATACATTTTATTCAAGCTATCCTTAACGATTAAGTTCTTTATATTCTTTGATTCTAATTTCCATTGTCATAATTATTATTCCCTTATGATTATATTTATGATTATGATCATCTCTTTAATTTTTTATTTGAGTTTAGGGATTAAACCAAATCACCTAATTGATTAAATCATGCATTTAATTTGATCACTGTTAGAACTATATTTGATTATTAATGATTTGTATAATGGGTACTTAAATATTCATTTGTATCTATGATCTATTTCTATGGCTATGAATGAAGTCATAGTTACTCACCTAGTGAGGTCCACACAATGTATCGATCCTTGTCATTATTTTCACTTTCTTCCATTTATATGCACATGTATACTTGCTTCGTGATGCATGATTATAGGTATGAGCCATCAACTTCACCTTACTCCATAGGTCTAAAAGTTCTCTCTAATCCTCAATGGTTGTTGTTACAAAGATAGTACCAAGGCCCTTGTGTGTCTCCTCATTACCAGTATTTGATTTAGGAAAATTGGGGTTCCTTTAGTATCAGGGAATTAAACACAGATCCCCACTCATGTTTCATCATAGATGTGGATTGTTCTTGGTGGCTCCATGTTTTGGTTATATGAACTTTTTATTCACATGTTTTCTTATTGGGATGATTTTTAGTTAATTTTTTCTATGTTTTGTTTCTAGATTTTATGCTCAGTTAAGGGTTATGCTTGATCGCATTTGTGGTAAGAAAATTTTCTTTTCTTGAGTTTTTAGCTATTTTGAGCATCATACACTCTTATGGAATATATTTTGTTGATGTACCTTACAGACTATATTTATTATGGTATCTAGATATGTATAATATCATACTATGATTATATATTTATATAAATAATTTATTTATAGGTATATTAATTGTTATCCTATATACATATATGTATGTATCTATACATATATGTATATATATATATATATATATATATATATATATATATATATATATATATATATATATATATATATATATATATGTATATATATATATGTATATATATATATGTATGTATGTATGTATGTATGTATGTATGTATGTATGTATGTATATCTATATATATGTATGTTTATATACATATATATATATATATATATATATATATATGTATATGTATATATATATATGTATATGTATATATATATATGTATATGTATATATATATATATGTATATGTATATATATATATATGTATATGTATATATA